>JAVXUO010000441.1:0-268671 GCA_033065855.1 Escallonia rubra
TCTCCTTCACATGCTTAACTACTCTTTCTCCCTATAATCATCTTGTTCCAAAGTTCAAGTACGAAGCAAGCTTTCTTACAAGTAAGTTAATTCTCTTTAAACTTGTTTAAAATTATGGGGTGAAAACGCTCGAAGGTGAAAAGCTTCTATGAACTGAAACGGGTTATCTCAAAGTCTAATATGACTAAAAACAACTTAATAATGTTTTGATTAAAAATCATATGGCATTTACTTGGGAAAGAGAGACTCCTTTAATTAATTTTGTTTTGAAAAATGATTATGCTTACCTCAGGTTTACCTAGATCTAAATCGATTATGCTTTTAAAACGAATTGCCAGAGTCTTCTTTATGGGTTTAAAATAATAGTGGGAGCGAGTCGTTCAGGGTTATAGCCAAGATGGCGTTGAATGCCCGCAGACTAACGCATGCCCTGAGTTCTTAACCTTGATAGAAAACTTTGACAGTTCAACCCAGCATTCTGAGATTTTAATCTAGACTAGATCTACCAGGCATTCTGAAATTTTGAAAAATCAAATCCTTCTTTTAAGATTCTCTCTCTCTCTAAGTTTTTGCCCTATCTTTTTTGTCATCTCTTTATTCCGCTGTGTTTTTATCAAAATTATGCTTTATCCACTATGGATTTCGGTCTAACCGGGGACTCTTCACCTTTGATCTCGATCTATAGACGGATACCAGACGTCGCTATGCCTTCGGGCAGGTCCTCAGGGATTGACGATTGGTTTAACGAAGTCTGCCCGATCAAAAATCAAAAGAGATCTGTCATAAAACCGGCAAAACCCCCCAAAAATGGTATCAGAGCCTGTTTTCCTTGGCTTTGAAGAGATAATCACTTAGTAAAGGAGAATGCGAAGTAACCGAGAGCAAGTAGCCCCCTTTATCAATTATCATGAATGAATTAACAGCAAATCAATCTGCTAGTACTAGACCTACTAATCCTACGTATTACTGTTCTTACACTGAAGACTATGAACAATATCAGGCACATGCTAGACAATTTAATGCTTTTTATACTGCTTTAGATCTTGTTAATTCCACAAACAAAAGTCTTAAATATTTTCTAGACACCGGTAGACATAGAATATTTAGAGATCCTCTAAAATCCTATCTAAATTACACTTCTCTGTTAGATCCCTACACACGTGTAATGAATGAATACCTAGAAAAACTTTTAAGACATCACATAGAATTAATAGATCAAGCAAACAACAGTAGATATTCTTCTATGCATGTTCAACAGATATTAAGGAGAAATGCTGTGCTACCACCAGTTCACAGGCCCCCTCTAAGTAGTTATGATGAGCCTAGTTACGATGAACCTAATGGCCAGTAATAATTCAACACATAGATCTAGCACCTCTAGACGTATAGCACCTACTTATATTAGTAGAACAGAAAATCGTTTTGAAGCAAATTACATAGAATTTCGTAGATTTCTAGTAGCATTAGAAATCATTACTGATGCTAATGAACAAATTAGATCTAATATTTCGCAACATACACTACCTTTAGTATACAATCCCTTAAAAAGATACATTAGTACTTTCACAAATATTTCTGCTATAACAATAGGCATTAACCAGTACTTAAAACATTTAGTTGACTTTTATATATATTACCAAGACTTCGAAAACAATAAATATTATCGTAGTGAGTATCTAATACTCAATATAACTAGACCTAATTTTGATAGATTTAGAGCAATAATAGATAGACATGAAGCAACTGCTATAGATCACATAACAGACCACATAAATTTTTTGCAAATTACTAATAATATGCCTAGTTCAGATTCAGATAGTTCTAGTGATAAAGAAGAACCAAACAGTTTACACCTTCCAGATTAATGACAGATAGAAATTTAAACACTGAGCCTTATCAAGAGCCCTTTGTTTTTGAAGACATGATTAACAATTTTAATATTGATCAACAGACTACCGAACACATATTAAACACCTTTAGTTTATATTATACTGCTTTAGAAACAATAGACGCCACAAATGAAAGGATAAAACATTATATAGATACAGACTCTATTAATCTAGTTTACAACCCTTTATCTTTTTATATAAGGTATTTTCTAAATTTAAACTTGTTATTAGAAGATTTTGACGTCTTCTTTCAACATCTTATAGGTTTTTATATACAATTAAAAGACAACCACAACAACTCTTTATATTATACTGAATTTCATAGAAGACTAGATCATTTAGATCAAACCACTGATCAAACCATAGAATTAAACAATTTAAGGGTACCTACAGATGTCTCTGTAGGAATCATAAACAATATGAATAATTTACAGTTAGAATCAGACTTAGATTATGAAGATTATTTAAATTATGACGAAGATAGTAATGATTACCCTTGGGATGATGAAGCCCTAGCTAATCTAGACAACTCTCTTAATGGTATATAGATGACAACTACAAACAAATTAGATCTAGTTAATATTCAAACTGACACCAAAAGTTTAAAAACAATTAGAGAAAATCTAGACTATATGAAGGATATTTTCAAACAATCTTTTGATAAGACAAAACATGATGAAGCTAAAATTGAGGTAGCAATTGATAAGCTCATTAAACAGGCTATAGAAATAGAAAAAATAATAACAATAGTTGAACACTTAGAAAAACAAACTAATAAGTTAGAGGATAATTTAAGGCATTATTTTAATATACAAGGCTTAGAATATAAATGAATAACCATTACGAAAACAATTTAGATTATAAAAGGGCCTTAGCAGATCAGACAGATTACTTATATCCAGCTGATGGCCTAACTAAAAATATCTTAGGAACTCCTAGTGAAATCACTAGTAGAAAACAAAGTAATGTTATCATAATGTTATTAATAAAATGCTTAGAAAAAATAGATACTCTAACACTTAGACTTAATGCATATCTAGATCATCCTAAAACAGAATTAGATATAGACGATCTATGTAAAAAATTAGATAAATTCACCGTAGATAAACCTAAAAAGAAAAACCTAGACAAACTTAAATTCCTAGTTTATGACAAGTCATAATAGTCATATTTTGGGAAGAGGAAATATAGAAGACAGAACCAGAACAGAAGTTTTGGCTACAGAAACTAGAAGGCGTAATGAAAACACATTACAAAATAGAGTTCTTAGATTATTTTGAACACCTTCTATTCCTATAATTTCTTTAGAACAAATAATAGATATTGATAGTCAAATACAACAATTTAGACAAAACAGACTAGATTTAATATCTCCACAAATCTTATATCAACATCATTCTCAGTTTAATCAAACCCGACTATTTATGCATTATAGGGAAACTCAAAATAGATGTGTAGGAGAAGATGTAGCTAGTGTCAATCTAATACATCCGGACTCTGAAATAGAATTAACCAGAGGAAATTTTAATTTAACACATATAGGGTTAATAGTAATAGGAGTAAAAGGCTTAACTAGAAGAGATACAGGTGCCAAAGTATTTCTAGCTATAGTAGATGATAGATTCTCTAGTGAACAGGCTATCATAGGAGCTATAGAAGTTGACATGAACAACAATGGTGGCATCTTTTATTGTGCACCAGACTTTTGTATTAATACAAAAGATTTTGCCAAAAACATAAAAGTAAAAATAATGACTAAAGGTTATAAAGATTTCCAACAAGGCAAAAACCTTTTAATATGCACCACATTTATAGGAAAATTAACACAAAGCAGTCAAGTAGGATATAAGTTAACCATAGATGACACAGCAAAATTTATTATAAATAGAGGTATTAGACTTTTACCACCTTACAAGGTAGATTCCTTAGAAAATGCAGGACAAGAATGGCTAGTAGATAAGATTTTAACGACTAGCTCTAATAACAGTATCGTACCAACAGATAACATGTGGTACATAGACGCATCAGGAAGAAGATCAGTTAGATTTACAAATTACGTAGAGGCTAATACTCATGTAGAAGATCAAGATATCACAGAAGATGAAGAAAATGTATAGTTACAAAGACTTTGATATCTTAAAAGACTTAGACATAAAAATTCTCAATCAATCCATAGGAACTACATTTGTAGGACAAGGCTTAAGTATAGAACAATTACAAAATTTCATACGTATCACAGAAGAAGATGACAATTTAAACAGTTTAGATATATTTAATCAACCAGAATACACTATACAACATAGCCTAAACAACCCTATTATTGATAGTCTTAGTACAATAAACCCAAGCTTCAATCTTTCTCTGGATACTCCAAGCATAGAAAGTTTTGAGCCTATAACAAATTACAAGACAGAATTAGATCATAAAATAAACACTGCTATACTAGAAATAGAACAGATTAGAATAGAACATAAGACTCTTTATGAACAAAACTTATTACTAGAAACAGAAATGGAAACAATAATAGATTCTCTTGAAGATGAAGAAACAATAGATTCTCTTGAAGATGAATTAGATACTAAAGAATTAGAAGAGATACAAGTAGATCTAGAAAAATTAGAAACAAGTTCTATAGATACTCAAATCACTACAAACAATATTAAATTTAATTTGATGAATGAAGTACCTTACTTCCTCATGGAAGAAGGTGAAAATTCAGGTACTACCAATAATAGTGACGGAGGCAGATTTTACACTACACAACCTCATGTAAGACCACGTTATCCTTATGGTAACATACCTAGAAAGAGTGCAAACATAGAACATAATAGATCTGATAGACCAGATTATAAACCTAGAGGTAAACGTCATCCTTTAGAACAAAACTTTAAAATACAAAAGGCTTCAGAACCTTTTATTTTAAATATAACAGCTGTAGATCCGCAACAAAGGAATAATTATATACAAGTATGGAAAGATGCAGTAGTTGCAAATTTCATCACCAAACAATCTGATAATTTAGAAACAGGCGAAGAAATGATTAGGTATATGATGCAATTTCTAGGCCCCATTACTAAAGCTAATTTCGAAGAATGGCAAAAGACTTTTCCTGATGATTTAAAACAAATGGCAGACTTAGGACCAAACCCTTATAATTTTGTTAACACCATACAGTTAATTTTAACAGGAAGAAATCCTAATACAGGTGATACTTTAATACAAACAGAAGCAGCTAGAAAATTAGAACAAGTACATTTATATAGTTGGCATAATATAAAACCTTTCATGCAAGAATATTATTATTTTGCTTCTCAAAGTGGCAACATTTATAAACCTACTGTAGTAGATAAATTTCTAAACAAATTACCAGGAGCCTTAGGAAGAGAAATTTACGAAACAATTAAAAAGTTATACCCAGACCCTAAATGGACTCCCTCTTTAGGAGACATTTTTGAAAGAGTTATAGAAATATTAGTTTCCAAATGCACTAATATACAAATAGCTAGACAATTAAAAAATGAAACCAGTTTCTGTAAAGAAATATATACACCACAACACTACGGTCAAGAAGAATCTAGGCCAAAGTACAATAAGAAAATCTATAAAAGACATAAACAACCTAGGAAAACTTATTATTTAAGAAAGAGTAAGGCTAGAAGACCTTTCCTAAACCCTAAACATGTTAGGAAATACGATACTAGAAGAATATATAAAAACAAAATCACCTGCTACTCATGCGGTGAACCAGACCATTTAAGTTCTAATTGTCCCAGAAGACATAACAATAATAATTTTAAAGCAATGATAGTTAATAACACTAATGAAGATCTCCTAGAAGTAGATGAAACACTTAGTGATACAGAAAGCATATATAGTATTAAATCTATAGATGAATACATAGAAGATAATCTCTCTATAAGTAGTGATGAAGAAGATGAAAATCTTCCAGTCGAAACTACGGATAGACTAGATACTTTTATAAATTCATTAAGAAACACAGAAATATACAATTTTATGTTTAAACCCTTAGCTGAAAAATTAACTTTAGAAGAAAACTGTATACATCAGTGGCAAATAGAAAAAGGAATAGATACAACACCTTGTTATATATGCAATTGGTACCCTGCAATTAAAGTTAGATGTAAATGTGAATTATGCTATATAGAAGCATGCGTAAAATGCATTAAAATAAAATACAACATAGATGTTATCAAACCTTTAGAAATAAAAACAAACAAAGACGTCTATTATGATAAAAATGTCAATAGAAGACTTGAATTCTTAGAACAAAAGGTTATTTTAATAGAAGAAACCTTAAAACAAAGGCATGAAGATGAATTTATCATTGGAAACAATAAACACTTAATTCAACAAATACAACAAGACTTTAAAATAGAAAAATTCTGCACTAAGGCAAGATTTAACAACCTTATAACTACTAGAGTACAAATTAAGCATTATAACAAGCTAATAGAAACAAATGCAATAATAGATACAGGTTGCACCATAACTGTTATAGATCCAAGCTTAGCTGATCTATCACACGTTAAAACCTTTGAAGACCCTTTGATAGGAATAGGATTTACAGGCAACCCAATAACTTATGATAAATATATTACAAATGCCTCTATTACCTTTCTCACACCATGCAATACACAGAGCAAACCTTATATTCTTAAACAAGCCTTCTGTGCACCTATAGCACATTCAGAAGGGAAAATTATTCTTGGAATAAATTTCTTAATAAATGACAATAATACCTTAACTATTACCAAAGACTTTATTCAAATAGCACAAAATGTCACACATACACCTATTAACATAGACACTCCATCAGAGTACGCTAAGAAGCGTGGTGGTAATTATGTTAATATAAAAGGCAAAAATAAAATATGTGAAGACTGTAGTAATGGTAAAACAAATTGTTGTTTAACCAATATAGATAATAATTGCTTAAAAATAGAAGAATTAGTAGAAGAAAAATATGAACCAGAAGATAATATAGATCTAGATATTTATAACTTAGACAAAATCAGCTACAATTTAATAAACTATTTCACAAACAAAACAGATATTCTTAAGGCAATAGATAGACTCCCCTTTATTGGAGAAGATCCTATCAAAAGATGGGATTTGAACCAAATATATTGCAAGCTTGACATTATAAATCCTGATTATATTGTTAAAACTGCGAATATAGAAGCAAGTAGCATAGATACAGACGAATTTAAAATGCACATTAAAGATTTAACAACTTTAAAAGTAATTAGACCTAGCAACAGTCCTCATAGATCTGCAGCTTTCATTGTAAGAAATCACGCAGAAATACTTAGAGGAAAGAGTAGAATGGTTATTAACTACAAAAGACTTAATGATAACATAAAAGACGATAGTTATAATATTCCAAACAAAACCTTCCTTTTAAGTAAAATACAAGGCAAGAAGATTTTTAGCAAATTCGACTGTAAATCAGGTTTTTATCAGATTAAGATGTGGCCTGAAGACGTTAAGTGGACTGCTTTCACTACACCAGAAGGTTTATATGAATGGCTTGTTATGCCTTTTGGTCTTAAGACAGCACCAAGTATCTTCCAGCGTAAAATGGATGATATTTTTAGACCATATAATGATTTTATCTTAGTTTATATAGATGACATATTAGTCTGTAGTAAGAATGAAAATGAGCATTTGTCTCATCTAGATTTAGTATTCAAACTTTTTAATAAACATGGTTTAATTCTTAGTAAAAAGAAAGTAGAATTATTTAAAACTAATATAAAATTCTTAGGAATGGAAATAGGAAATGGCAAAATTAAATTACAAGAACACATAGCTAAAAAGATCTTAGACTTTCCAGATAAATTAGAAGGTTTAAAACAAATCCAGGCTTTCCTTGGATTAGTTAATCAAGCTAGAATTTATTTTAAAGACCTTAGCAAGTTAATAGGTCCCCTATATAATAAAACTAGAAAAAATGGGCAAAGACATTTTAATATAGAAGATATTAAGCTCATTAAAACTATAAAAGATAGGGTAAAACAACTACCAGACTTATATCTACCTTTAGATACAGACTATCTTATTGTCCAGACTGACGGATGCAAAGATGGTTGGGGAGCGGTATTATACTGCAAACCAAATAAATATAGTAACAAAAAAGAAGAAAGAATTTGTAGATATTCTAGTGGCAAGTACAAAGAAAGTAATCAGTATCTAACAAGTTTAGACTACGAATTATTAGCTATAGTTTATGCCCTAGAACACTTCAAGGCACTTCTAATTTCAAAGTATGAATTTTGCATTAGAACTGACTGTGAAGCAATAGTAAGATACAATAAAAATAAAGACTCTAGATATACAAATAGATGGTTAAAATTTATAACTACTCTAAGCAATTACAGAATAGATAAAATAGAATGGCAACATATTAAAGGAGTCGATAACTCCGTTGCAGATTTATTATCTAGAAAAATTTTATCTTAAAACTAATTCCAGACACTTATACAGAATTTTCATACAGGCTTCTAGAATTAGACAATTTCCTGTCTATTATTTGCAGGTATGACGTCATCGACTTCAGCAGCATCTTCCTCTTCTCAGGCTAGACAGACCAGGCAGAATCTAAACAACCAGCCAAACCCTATTTTTCCTACTCAATTTGTCAGTTACATTGACAATCTCGGTAGAAATAGGATAAATTATAATGGTAATAACTTAGAAGTCATACATGCGGGTGCAAGGTTTCAAGTCAAGGATCATAAAATTGGTCCTTTCCCTGTTGACCAAAGGACACTCATAGATAATTTATGGCAATCCTATGTTAAAAAAGACAATGGATGGTTTGTAAACACAGTTAATGCTGTGGCAAATTATTTCCATAAAATTAGAGATACTAAAAAATACAATTTTTATTGTGTTTTCAAAGGCAATATTCCAGGGATTTATAAAAGCTACCCTGAGGCAATGGTAGGAGGAGTTGGTAACGAAAAAGCACCTTGGTACAAAGGTACCATTACCTTTCAAGAAGCCACCTCATTAATGCAGACACATTATTTTGGACCCAATTATTATATTAGCCCAGAATGCCAAGACAGATCTACCGTAGACTCTACTACAGCAGATTGCGAAAACTGCAATACTTTAATTAGGCACCATAATATTTTAAAAACCAGACTAGACTATGTACTTGTAGAAAAAACACACTTTGATTTACACATAGCCCAGTTAAAGACACAGTTACAAGTAGCAGAATTAGAGGCAAATGACTGGAAACAGAAGTATGTCACTCTTCTTTCTTCCAAACACCAGTCATCTAAACCCACTACTACCGGGGTCAAAGGAGTAGCTAATCCAGATTCACAGGCTTCTGGTAAAGATAAATCAAGTCCTGTTAAAGCTGGTAATTTGCTCAAAATTACTGAAAATCCTTTGAGTTCAGGAAAAGGAACTCCTAGTCCAGTTCAACAGGTAGCTGGTAAAGACTATTCAAAACCTGTGATAGTTGGAGGTTTACTCAAAATCTCTGAAAACCCTTTGAGTTCAGGAGAAAGAACTCCTAGCCCAGAAAGACAGGTATCTGGTAAAGGCAAAGGCAAATTAAATCCTGAAACCCCTGGCCGTTTGGGTAAAACGGAACTTCAAAAAAGAAATAAAAAGAAAGCAAAAAGGCAGGCATATTCTGTCCAAAAACAAGTAGCTGAGGCATTTGCTGATTTCATCAGCTCTACTTTTAGCAAACTTAATAATCCAGGCGAGGCAGTGGAAGATTTGAAAAAATCTATCACATCTGATAGCAAGATCTATGAAGACCCCTTATTCCAAGACGCTCAACGACAGACTCCGAGCCCTGTCATTTCTGAAGAAATTTCTGATGATACGACAGCAGAAGAAGAGGAATCTGAAACTAAGCAGGAAGACTAGGACAGACTCTTAGCCATGACAGACGTATATTGAAGACTTATGACAGACGTAATTGAAGACTTGACAGCTGGAGCATCTATCTCAAGACTTTCTCTACGTCGGCAAGATAATGCAAGACTCCAATAATGACAGAAAGACTTGATATAAAGAGCATCTCTCAAGACTTTCTCTCTACAAAGGCAGGACAACTTTTCTGACTAAGGAGGAGACAAGCACAGTAGACATATTAAGCATCTTTTAGCTTTTATAGACTTTATAGACTCTTAGGCTTTAAGACTTTAATAAATTTGTAATGTAGCCTAGAAAGCAACTTCGTCTTTTAGCGCACCTGTAAAGTCTTATTAATCATGTAAGTACTCTGTAGCTAGCCTCTTCTGTCTATATAATGAGGCAGATCTCATTTGTAAAGAGACACGAAAGAAAATACAACTGCAATCTTGCAATTTTCTCTCAAAACACTCTCTCCTTCACATGCTTAACTACTCTTTCTCCCTATAATCATCTTGTTCCAAAGTTCAAGTACGAAGCAAGCTTTCTTACAAGTAAGTTAATTCTCTTTAAACTTGTTTAAAATTATGGGGTGAAAACGCTCGAAGGTGAAAAGCTTCTATGAACTGAAACGGGTTATCTCAAAGTCTAATATGACTAAAAACAACTTAATAATGTTTTGATTAAAAATCATATGGCATTTACTTGGGAAAGAGAGACTCCTTTAATTAATTTTGTTTTGAAAAATGATTATGCTTACCTCAGGTTTACCTAGATCTAAATCGATTATGCTTTTAAAACGAATTGCCAGAGTCTTCTTTATGGGTTTAAAATAATAGTGGGAGCGAGTCGTTCAGGGTTATAGCCAAGATGGCGTTGAATGCCCGCAGACTAACGCATGCCCTGAGTTCTTAACCTTGATAGAAAACTTTGACAGTTCAACCCAGCATTCTGAGATTTTAATCTAGACTAGATCTACCAGGCATTCTGAAATTTTGAAAAATCAAATCCTTCTTTTAAGATTCTCTCTCTCTCTAAGTTTTTGCCCTATCTTTTTTGTCATCTCTTTATTCCGCTGTGTTTTTATCAAAATTATGCTTTATCCACTATGGATTTCGGTCTAACCGGGGACTCTTCACCTTTGATCTCGATCTATAGACGGATACCAGACGTCGCTATGCCTTCGGGCAGGTCCTCAGGGATTGACGATTGGTTTAACGAAGTCTGCCCGATCAAAAATCAAAAGAGATCTGTCATAAAACCGGCAAAACCCCCCAAAAATGGTATCATGATGAGCCTAGTTACGATGAACCTAATGGCCAGTAATAATTCAACACATAGATCTAGCACCTCTAGACGTATAGCACCTACTTATATTAGTGGTATATATATATATATATATATATATATATATATATATATACACACACCCCTCCCCCCTGAATCCATCCCTGCTGCCGATTTTTCTAGCACGTGGTGACGTAGTAGATTAGATCATGGTTGAGTTAGGCTATTCGTTTGGGATCATGGTGGCTACGGTGAGCTCGACTGCCATCGTCATTGCGTCGCATCGCCATCAGTTAGATGCGGTCATCCATGTTTTCTGGCTCCAACAATCGATTCGCGTTTGAAGTTGGATTTTGTTGTCAGGGTTCTAGGGTGCTCTTTGGTTGGGTTGTGGTGGACGAAGGGTGTGAGTGTCTTATCCTTGATTAAGTGTCAATGTGTTGGTCTTTGGATACGGGTTCTTCGGTTCTTCCTTTGTCAGGGTTGTGGGTGCAGATCTTCCTTGGGATTTAAAAGGATTGGTGAGCCTAGGCAAGGTTTTTCTTCAAGGGTTTATATTCCCCCTTCCCCCTAGTTGATCCTCCTTGCCCTAGAAAGGTTTGTTTGGTTGCGGTTGGCGGTGGAAAGTGTCTGCATTTATTGATTTAGGATGTTTTGGTTGATGAAAACACGACGGAGTTTGCAATTAGCGGTTGAGTTGAAAAGATGGTGGAAGTTGCAATATGTGGTCGACAGTGGTCTGACGGGTTATTGGGCTTTGGTGGAGATTCCGATGGGCTATAGCCATAATCAAGCTACCGTCACGGTGGAGATTCCGACGAGCTATAGCCATAATCAAGGATTTTGGCAGGTACTTTCGGATTGGGTATAACCTGTTACTTGGGGTACTCTGGGGTTCTGTAACTATGTGATGGCCAGATAAGGGGGGCTTCCAGCACTGGCATGGGTTCACGAGGTTTGGGGTGACGATGCAACATGGGATAGGTGTCATGTCTACATAATTGGCGGTGAACAGTGTGGTGTGGTGTTGCTTGTTTTTTATTGGTTGCTTTATTTGGTATTATCTTGTTCTAAGTTAGTATTATCTTGTAGTTAGTTGGTTATTGCATATAAACACACACACATAAAGAGAGATAGTCTTATTTGTTTTGTAGGTTTTATATGTTTTATTTTATAGTTTGTTATTAATTTTGTCTCTGTTGTTGTAGGCCGTTCTTTTATTGTAATGCCTATCAGATGGAGACGTCATCTGTGAGTCCTTTACTTGCCTATCTGGGCATATTTGTAACTCTCTTTGTTATTCTTGATATATATATTTCTACTCTTAAATAAATAAAAAAAGATAAGTAGTTGTGTAACACCAAAATAGGTGTTATACCAAAATAAAATTTTCCTTTAAATAGTACGAGTCAACGTGACACACGCTATGCGTTTGTAAAGATAAAATTAATGATATGAATTTCATTTAAAAATGAAGTATCACGTATAAGTGTTTATTATCACATTCAGTAAAATGAATTTTAAGTTATGAAAACTAAATATATCCATATAAGAAGTTATCTGCTATTTAAACTTTTTTTTGTTTGTCATTTTCTGAAAGAAAAAAAATTAAAGAATGCCAAGTTTCAACATTCTAGTTATGTAGCTATCGTGGCATTCTGCAAAAATGAAGTTAGCAATACGATAATTTATAAAATCAAGCTTGAACTTTACAATACAGTTTGACTATGATTTTTAATGAATTTAAATGGCCCCAGGTGGAACAATAAAGTTGCTTGAAATTTTTTAAAGAATTAAACATGATCTGTAAGTGTTTTAAACTGTGAGGAAAAAAGCATGTCCTTAAGGTAGTTATACACTATTAAATACTTTTATTTTGTACTATATTTTAAGAAATTTCTCAGTGTCATATTGCCAAGTATCACCATTTGAAATAGTTAGTTATGTGACACCAATTAACTAAAAGGGGTTTTCTCTTTAGATACAAACTGTCGTGCACACGTACTCATTCATTGTATAACTCATACAATGACTTTATATGTGACATTTGATACGGGCTCACACACACACGCACACATATATATATATATATATATATATATATATATATATATATATATATATATATATATATATATGTATATCCAATGAAAGACTTATCACTGAAAACATATTAATGACATTTTAGTTATAATATGACATCCTATTTTTGAAATGCAGTAGAAGAAAGGGTATCCAAAGATAAAAATGTTAGAAATTATAATTGAAAAACGTGCAACATAAAATGAATAACCTTTCTGTTTGTATTAAAGTATCACCTGTATTAGGATTTCTTCCTGTTAAAATTAACTGTATGGTGTTAACAAAATTATAAGGGTTTAGTCCTAAATCTGCCATTTGTTTTAAATCATTAGGAAAAGTCTTTTGCCATTCTTCGAAATTAGCTTTAGTAATGGGACCTAGAAATTGCATCATATACCTAATCATTTCTTCGCCTGTATCTAAATTATCAGATTGTTTGGTGATGAAATTTGCAACTACTGCATCTTTCCATACTTGTATATAATTATTTCTTTGTTGTGGATCTACAGCTGTTATATTTAAAATGAAAGGTTCTGAAGCCTTTTATCATTCCGGGGTGAAAACGCTCAATGGCGAAACACATTCTATGAATTGAAAAGGAACTTTTCTAAGTCTGATATTTCTAAAAACATCTTAATAATGTCATTTTTTAACTGTCTAGCTATTTGTATATTAGTGCATTTGGAAACTAATATTTCTATAACTCTTTCAAAAATGTCTCCTAAAGAGGGAGTCCATGTAGGGTCTGGGTATAATTTTTAAATTGTTTCGTAAATTTCTCTTCCTAAAGCTCCTGGTAATTTATTTAGAAATTTATCTACTATCACAGGTTTATATATATTGCCACTCTGTGATGCAAAGTAATAGTATTCTTGCATGAAGGGTTTTATATTGTGCCAACTATATAGATGTACTTGTTCTAATTTTCTAGCTGCTTCCTTCGTTAAAACAATCGTCAATCCTTGCGGACCTGCCAAAGGCATACAGACGTCTGGTATCCGTAGATTAATCATTCAAAAGGGATAGAGTCCCCGGTTGGACCGTGATCCAAGAAGGACGAAGTATAATATAGATAAAAACACAGCGGAATATTGAAAGGATTAAAAAAGATAGGGCAAAAACTTTAGATAGAGAGAGTCTATGTAGAAGATTTCATTTTTCAAAACTTCAGGATGCCTGGTAGGTCTAGTCCAGAGTAAATCTCAGGATGCTGGGTTGAACAATCAAAGTTAACCTTTCAGACAGTTAACGTCGGCAGAAGAAGACAATGTAAACTCAGCAGCTCAGCATCTCTTAGATTCATAGGCTACTTTTTTAAAGTTCTTTATCATGTAGTCTAAGAAAGTTTATTTGTAATTTTGTACAGCTGTAAAGTATTAGTCCTTTAGGGTCCTGTAAGTTAGCTTTTCCCTGCCTATATAAACTAAGGCAGAGTTCATTTTATAGGTACGAGTTTGTAAGTACGAGTGCAAATCTTTTGAAGAGCAATACAATTTTCTCTTTGAAACTTCTCTACTTCATGCAATCTCACTTTTCCTTGTAAATCAAATCAGTTCTTCAACTCAAGTACGCAGCAATCCTTAGTTCAAGTAAGTTTACTCTTTAAACTTGTTTAACATTCTGGGGTGAAAACGCTCAATGGCGAAACACATTCTATGAATTGAACAGGAACATTTCTAAGTCTGATATGACTAAAAACATCTTAATAATGTTTTGATTCAAAATCATATGGCATTTACTTGGGAAAGAGAGATTCTTTTAAATTTTTTGTTTTGAAAAATCACCTGCTACTCATGCGGTGAACCAGACCACTTAAGTTCTAATTGTCCCAGAAGACATAACAATAGTAATTTTAAAGCAATGATAGTTAATAACACTAATGAAGATCTCCTAGAAGTAGATGAAACACTTAGTGATACAGAAAGTATATATAGTATTAAATCCATAGATGAAATACATACATATATATATATATATATATATATATATAATTTGAAGAAATGACCTTAAATCTTTGTGTACTGAAGAGCAGGCATATCCCAAACATGCATACCCCAGTGGGACAGAGATTCCTTCCTCGGATATATATTATAAAGCCGCAATTGAGAGAATTTTACAAAGTCACTCACTGCTTACTTGAACACAACAACAACCTTGCCATATGGTTTTTTTAATTTTTTATTTTGACTTTCTAAGACAAGTTTGAGTTTACTCACCTTCTTAATTATGTTTTGCATTCAATTTTTTCTCTATAGCATCTATTCAATTTGATTTAAATCCTCCCCCCCCCCCCCCCTAAAAAAAATCCATTTCTTCCACCCTAAAAGCCTCGTTCTATCTCTCTTTCACTCACAAACCTATATGTACCTTATACATCTCTCTTTTATCTAAATTTGTGGACATGCATACTTCTTTTATCTCAATTTCCTTCTAAAATTTTGGGTACAATATACTCCTAATAATACCATTTGCACATAACTCAAGTTAATTTGATGGTTTTAATTGAAAATAAAGGCTTCGTATTTCAGTTGTGTAAACTAATCCCTAATTATCTCCAACACTTTTACGTTCATGTTTTTGTCTATGATCCATAATACTTAGGGTGTGTTTGATAACACAATTAATCACTTAAAACTTAAAATTTTCAATAATTTTCAAATAGACAAATAGACAGTATTATCCAGAAAAATTCTATCTTAAGATAACTCTAGACAAATAGACAGACTTTTATCTTATACAATTTTATAGAACCAGACAATCTTTTATTATTTACAGATGGCATATTCTTCAGCATCTTCATCAGCACAGACAAGACAAAGTCAGGCTAACCAGGCAAACCCTGTTTTTCCAACCCAGTTTATCAGCTATGTTGATAATCTTGGCCGAAACAGGATCAATTATAATGGCAATAATTTAGAAGTCCTACATGCTGGTTCTCGGTTTCAGGTCAAAGATCACAAAATTGGTCCTTTCCCTGTTGACCAAAGAACGATTTTAGACAACTTATGGCAATCCTTTGTTAAAAAAGACAATGGGTGGTTTGTCAATATACATATATATATATATATATATGTATGTGTGTATATATATATATATATGCACACACACACACACACACACACATGTATATGTATATATATGTATACATATATATATATATATATGTGTATATATATATATATATACATATATATATATGTGTGTGTGTGACTATCAATATCTATTATTTGTTCTAAAGAAATTATAGGAATAGAAGGTGTTCTGAATAATCTAAGAACTCTATTTTGTAATGTGTTTTCATTACGCCTTCTAGTTTCAGTAGCCAAAACTTCTGTTCTGGTTCTATACCAGTAATAGAAGCGTTTGTAATATATTTATCATAAGTTATTGGGTTGCCTGTAAATCCTATTCCTACATCTTCTCCTACACATCTATTTTGTGTTTCTCTATAATGCATAAATAATCTGGTTTGATTAAACTGAGAATGATGTTGATATAGGATTTGTGGAGATATTAAATCTAGTCTGTTTTGTCTAAATTGTTGTATTTGACTATCAATATCTATTATTTGTTCTAAAGAAATTATAGGAATAGAAGGTGTTCTGAATAATCTAAGAACTCTATTTTGTAATGTGTTTTCATTACGCCTTCTAGTTTCAGTAGCCAAAACTTCTGTTCTGGTTCTATACCAGTAATAGAAGCGTTTGTAATATATTTATCATAAGTTATTGGGTTGCCTGTAAATCCTATTCCTACATCTTCTCCTACACATCTATTTTGTGTTTCTCTATAATGCATAAATAATCTGGTTTGATTAAACTGAGAATGATGTTGATATAGGATTTGTGGAGATATTAAATCTAGTCTGTTTTGTCTAAATTGTTGTATTTGACTATCAATATCTATAATTTGTTCTAAAGAAATTATAGGAATTGAAGGTGTTCTAAATAATCTAAGAACTCTATTTTGTAATGTGTTTTCATTACGCCTTCTAGTTTCAGTAGCCAAAACTTCTGTTCTGGTTCTATCCTCTATATTTCCTCTTCCCAAAATATGACTATTGTGACTTGTCATAAACTAGGAAGTTAAGTTTGTCTTGGTTTTTCCTAACTGTAAATTATTCAAATTGTTTATGATTCCTATAGAGACATCTGTAGGTACCCTTAAATTGTTTAATTCTATGGTTTGATCAGTGGTTTGATCTAAATAATCTAGTCTTCTATGAAATTCAGTAGTGCAAACATAGAACATAATAGATCTGATAGACCAGATTATAAACCTAGAGGTAAACGTCATCCTTTAGAACCTATTAATTTACTAAGATCTTTAAAATACATTCTTGCTTGATTTACTAGGCCTAAAAATGCCTGGATCTGTTTTAATCCTTCTAATTTGTCTGGAAAATCTAAGATCTTCTTAGCTATGTGCTCTTGTAATTTTATCCTGCCATTACCTATTTCCATTCCTAAAAACTTTATATTTGTCTTAAATAATTCTACTTTCTTTTTACTAAGGATTAAACCATGTTTGTCAAAAAGTTTAAAAACTAAGTCTAAATGAGACAAATGTTCAGTCTCATTTTTACTACAGACTAATATGTCGTCTATGTATACTAAGATAAAATTATTATAAGGTCTGATACCAAAATGGGGGGGGTTTGGCCGGAAAAGAACAAATCCCAAGATTTTCTGATTTAGTCTACTTCGTTAAACCAATCGTCAATCCTTGCGGACCTGCCAAAGGCATACCGACGTCTGGTATCCGTAGATTAATCATTCAAAAGGGATAGAGTCCCCGGTTGGACCGTGATCCAAGAAGGACGAAGTATAATATAGATAAAAAACACAGCGGAATATTGAAAGGATTTAAAAGGATAGGGCAAAAACTTTAGATAGAGAGAGTCTATGTAGAAGATTTCATTTTTCAAAACTTCAGGATGCCTGGTAGGTCTAGTCCAGAGTAAATCTCAGGATGCTGGGTTGAACAATCAAAGTTTTCTTTTAAGGTTATAAACTCAGGGCATGCGTTAGTCTGCGGGCTTTCAACGCCATCGGCAATAACCCTGAATGACTCGCTCCCACTTTTGTTTCAAACCCATAAAGAAGACTCTAACAATTCTTTTAGAAGCATAATCGATTTAGATCTAGGTAAACCAGTGGTAAGCATAATCATTTTTCAAAACAAAAAATTTAAAGGAGTCTCTCTTTCCCAAGTAAATGCCATATGATTTTGAATCAAAACATTATTAAGATGTTTTTAGTCATATCAGACTTAGAAATGTTCCTGTTCAATTCATAGAATGTGTTTCGCCATTGAGCGTTTTCACCCCAGAATGTTAAACAAGTTTAAAGAGTAACACTTACTTGAACTAAGGATTGCTGCGTACTTGAGTTGAAGAACTGATTTGATTTACAAGGAAAAGTGAGATTGCATGAAGTAGAGAAGTTTCAAAGAGAAAATTGTATTGCTCTTCAAAAGATTTGCACTCGTTGCACTCGTACTTACAAAATGAACTCTGCCTTGGTTTATATAGGCAGGGAAAGGCTAACTATACGACCCTAAAGGACTAATACTTTACAGCTGTACAAAATTACAAATAAACTTTCTTAGACTACATGATAAAGAACTTTAAAAAAGTAGCCTATGAATCTAAGAGATGCTGAGCTGCTAAATTTACATTGTCTTTTTCTGCCGACGTTATCTGTCTGGAAGAGATAAGGGGCAGATAATTCAACTTAAGTGGGTCAGTGTGTCTTGATTTTTCTTCTAAAAAGTAGATGCCTTGGAACCACTTTAGTGGGTCAGTGTGTCTTGATTTTTCTTCTAAAAAGTAGATGCCTTGTCTGTTAATAATGCAGTCTGTGCCTTTGCTTTCTTCTACTGTCTTCTAGGAGAATCTCTTTTTACAGTTGTCTTTTATTTTTTATGGGGCCTTTCACTAGAATCTTCCTGTGTCTGGTCTTCTGTCTTTTCCGATGAATCACTGGAGGAAGAAATAATGCTAGGGCTCTGTCTCTGAGCATCTTGAAAGATAGAGTCTTCAAAATTGCTCGTAGATGTATCTGCCTTGCCTGTCAGTGTCTTGTTAACGAGTTCTGCCAAAACTTTGGCTACTTGATTTTGAATTGCCATAGCTTGTCTTTTTGCCTTTTTACTTTTTAATTTCCTTAATTCCATTTTTCCCAAATGGACAGGGGTCTCAGGATTTGATGAGTCTTTACCAGTCACCTGTAGAACTGGACTAGGAATATGTTCTCCTATATTCAAAGGGTTTTCAGTGTTTTTGAGTAAAACACCAACTATATCAGGACTTGAGTTGTCTTTACCAGTAGCCTGTGATACTGGACTAGGTGCCTTTTCTCCCGAGCACATGGGTTTTTCAGTAATTTTAAGTAAATTACCAACTGTAACAGGACTTGATTTGTCTTTACCAGAAGCCTGTGAATCTGGACTAGGTGTTCCTTTATTACCCGAAACACTGGGTTTGCTTGCCTGTTGCTTGGAGGAAAGGAGAGTAGTGTACCTCTGTTTCCAGTCATTTGCCTCTAATTCTAAAACTTGTATTTGTGCTTTAAGCTGAGCTACTTGTCTGTCAAATTGCGATTTTTCTAAAAGTAAATGGTCTATTCTTGAATTTAAAATATTATGATGTCTAATTAAAGTACAGCAATTATCACAGTCTGCTAAAGTGTCTGAAAGAGATCTGTCTTGACAATCTGGACTAATATAATAATTAGGGCCATAATGTGTCTGCATAAGAGTGGTGGCTTCTTGAAATGTTATAGTTCCTTTATACCAAGGGTCTTTTACATTTCCAATTCCGCCTACCATAGCCTCAGGATAGCTTTTATAAATGCCTGGAATAGTGCCTTTAAAAACACAATAGAAATTATATTTTTTAGAGTCTCTAATTTTATGAAAATAGTTTGCCAAAGCGTTAACAGTATTGACAAACCACCCATTGTCTTTTTTAACAAAGGATTGCCATAAGTTGTCTAAAATCGTTCTTTGGTCAACAGGGAAAGGACCAATTTTGTGATCTTTGACCTGAAACCGAGAACCAGCATGTAGGACTTCTAAATTATTGCCATTATAATTGATCCTGTTTCGGCCAAGATTATCAACATAGCTGATAAACTGGGTTGGAAAAACAGGGTTTGCCTGGTTAGCCTGACTTTGTCTTGTCTGTGCGGATGAAGATGCTGAAGAAGATGCCATCTGTAAATAATAAAAGATTGTTTGGTTCTATAAAATTGTATAAGATAAAAATCTGTCTATTTGTCTAGAGTTATCTTAAGATAGAATTTTTCTGGATAATAAATCAGCAATAGAGTTATCGACTCCTTTAATGTGTTGCCATTCTATTTTATCTATTCTATAATTGCTTAAAGAGGTCATAAATTTTAACCACCTATTAGTGTATCTGGTGTCTTTATTTTTGTTATACCTAACTATGGCCTCACAGTCTGTTCTAATACAAAATTCATGTTTAGAAATTAAAAGTGCTTTAAAATGTTCTAATGCATAAACTATAGCTAGTAATTCATAATCTAAGCTTGTCAAATATTGATTGCTTTCTTTGTATTTGCCACTAGCATATCTACATATTCTTTCTTCTTTTTTGTTATTATATTTATTGGGTTTACAGTGTAAGACTGCTCCCCAACCGTCTTTGCATCCGTCTGTCTGTACTATTAGATAGTCTGTGTCTAGGGGTAGATATAAGTCTGGTAATTGTTTAACTTTCTCTTTTATAGTTTTAATTAATCTAATGTCTTCTGTGTTAAAATGCCTTTGTCCATTTTTCCTAGTCTTATTGTATAATGGACCTATTAATTTACTAAGATCTTTAAAATACATTCTTGCTTGATTAACTAGGCCTAAAAATGCCTGGATTTGTTTTCTTCTAAAGTTAATTTTTTAGCTAATGGTTTGAACATAAAATTATATATTTCTGTGTTTCTTTATGAATTTATAAAATTATCTATTCTATCTGTAGTTTCGACTGGAAGATTTTCATCTTGTTCATCACTACTTATAGAGAGGTTATCTTCTATGTATTCATCTATGGCAATCCTTTGTTAAAAAAAGACAAATAAACTAGAAATTCTTAGAGCTATAGACAGACTCCCATTTATAGGAGAAGATCCTATTAAACGATGGGATTTAAATCAAATATACTGTAAGCTAGATATTATAAATCCAGACTATATTGTTAAGACCGCTAATATAGAAGCAAGTAGTTTAGATACAGAAGATTTTAAAATGCACATTAAAGATTTAACAGAACTTAAAGTAATAAGACCAAGCAATAGTCCTCATAGATCGGCAGCCTTTATAGTTAGAAATCATGCAGAAATACTTAGAGGAAAAAGTAGAATGGTAATAAATTATAAAAGGCTTAATGACAATATAAAAGATGATAGTTATAATATACCTAACAAGACATTGTATAACTCATACAATGTCTTTATATGTGACATTTGATACGCGCTCACACACACACGCACGCATATATGTATATCCAATGAAAGACTTATCACTGAAAACATATTAATGACATTTTAGTTATAATATGACATCCTATTTTTGAAATGCAGTAGAAGAAAGGGTATCCAAAGATAAAAATGTTAGAAATTATAATTGAAAAACGTGCAACATAAAATGAATAACCTTTTATTTTATTTTTCTCTTTGACTTTTTGAGCTCTTCACCAATTGGTCCATTTTCCTTATTCCTCTCTCCCAAATTTCACTCTCCTTATTACCAATGTTAATATGAATAGTACATGTTAAATGTCATTAAACACGACAAAAGCAAACCAAAACAAAAGGTACAAAAACACTAAGCCCTAAAAAAATTTCAAAACCCAACTGAAAACACGAGTCCCTTTAATTTACTTAATAACCTAAACTTACACCCATTAACTCTATAAGGTCTAATTTTAAAAAAAAATGTTATCTCTTGTCAAACATCACATCAAAAAAAAAACGGGACAACCTAATAAATTTTGGGCCTAATCCCAAAAATGTGCCCTTAAGTTTACCTCCAGTACAGCTTTCGAACCCAGCTTTGAATGTGTACCAAAGAAGTACCTAACTTTGAAAAAGCGTACCAAATTAGTACATCAGCTAACGGACGACGGATGCTGTTAGAAAGTCAAAGGGCTAGGACTGTCATTATTAAAAAAATGTGTTTTTACTTAAAAAGTTTAGGTACTCATTTGGTACGGTTTACTTTTCATAAGTACTCATTTGGTACGGTTTATTTTTCATAGGTACTCATTTGGTACGGTTTACTTTAACTACTTTTTCTTTTTATAGTCGTTCGATAAGGCACTATCTTAACTGTTTGTTTATTTTATCTTCCTTAATTAATCATTAAAAACCCTATCTATCTCCCTCTCTCTCTCTCTCTCTCTCTCTCTCCCTCTCTCCCTCTCCTTCTTCTTCTAAGCCACAGTCTCCCTGTCATCTCGGAGCCACTGCCATAATCACTTGTCATCCTCATCATCCACACCAAAGACCCATCGCCATCACCACCGGTCTTGCCACTGCCACCATTTACATCAATGACCCCTCACCACCGTTCTGGCCATTGCCACCTCCCACACTAGTGAACACATCACTATCACCACCAATCTAGCGACCGCCATTTCCTACCGACCTGTTTACCACCATCATCCCTGATCGCCAACGCCCAAATCAATCTCCAATCACCACCGACGCTCACATCCACGACCCAAGACCAACCGTCGCTGGTGCACCTAGTAGTAGCCACACACGGTGTTGGGTTTGTGACAGCCACGTTGGGTTTGTGACGACGATGGTGACACGCAGTGGTCGGTGACGGTGTTAGGCGATGATAGTGGTGGTGGTGGTGCTCTGGTGGGTGATGGTGGTAATGGACAAACCGTTAATATGGTAGATCTGGTCACTGCCACCTCCCACACCGGTGAACGCACCACCGTCACCACCGATCTAGCGACCGCCATTACCTACCGACCTGTTTATAACCATCATCCTTAAATGCCGGCATCCAAATCAATTTCCAATCACCGCCGACACTCACATCCACAACCCAAGACCAACCGTCGCCGGTGAACCTAGCACCACCATAACCTAACATCACCATCACCGCAACTCCTACACAGCAGCATCATCACTGTTGGTTGGCTGAGCACTAATTTTTAAAAACTGGGGTACTAGTTATAACATGGCGTTTGTGCATAATCTTCTCCTTTCAAGTGACACGGTTCTGTAGAATCCGTGGCTTGGTTGCGAGGAGAGTTTGAAGGTGCACAATCTTCTCGAAGCTTTATATATTTTGCTTCAAGCCTCTTACTGTGTGTGGTGATGTTGATAGCGTGCGATGGTCAATAGTGTTGGGTTTGTAGCGGCGGTGTTAGGTTTATGACGGTAGTGGCCACACACGGTGTTGGGTTTATGATGGCGATGGTGACATGCGGTGGTTGAACACGGTGTTTGGCGATGATAGTGGTGGTGGTGGTCTGGTGGGTGATGGTGGTAATGGATAAACCGTACCAAAGTTGAACGACTGTGAAAAGAAAAAGAAGTATAAATAAACCGTACCAAATGAGTACTTATGAAAAGTAAACCGTACTAAATCAGTACCTGGACTTTTTAAGTAAAAAGACCTTTTTTAATAATGACAGTTCTACCCCTTTGACTTTCTAACAGCATCTGTCGTACATCAGCCGAGGTACTGATTTGGTACGCTTTTTCAAAGTTAGGTACTTCTTTGGCACACCTTCAAAGTTGGGTACTAAAACTGTACTGGAGGTAAACTTGAGGGCACAGTTTTGAGATTAGGCCTAAATTTTTTGATCCCTAAGTTGTTATTTTACAGTTCAATGGTCTATTTAGTCTTATTAAAAATATGTAACCTCTTCCCTTTTGCTTCCCAAAAAATACCCTAAAAGTTACATTGACCGATAACAATCTATAATCTCTTCCATTTTGCTTCTAAAAAAAACCCTTGCCGCAAAGTGCAGAAATACATAGCAAGAAAACCAATAAGGCATAATGCATACACACAGGGAGACATTTAGACAGAGAAGTAGGTTGAAAAATGCTAATCTCTCATTTTCACCACACACAGACATACAGAGCACCCACCATCCACCATTTTCACCACTCACCAATCATTAACATTACCATTACTCTAGAAGTAATTTGGCCTTGTATGGTTGACTGTCATTCAAACTTTTTCATATAAGGAGTTGATTTGCACCATTGCCTATCCAACGAATTAATGGAAGCCCAGAAGGCTAGAATTAGTAACCTTGTACTGGGTAGCCAAAAAATTTTCCAGCATCATCCTAAGAACATTCTAATCGCCGTCTCAAAATGTCTTATATACACCTGACAATAGTCACGATCATAACAGTCTAAGAAATCGAATCAGGATAAGGCACTTGCTCAAACTTGTGACGTGCTGCATTGATCCTTCCTTGTTTATCGTATGATGATGTTCCAAGACGTATATATATATATATATATATATATATATATATATATATATTCTTGAAAGGCATTTCATTGAACATGTTGTAGGCATCGAAAGAAAACCCAGTTTTTGGCAAAAAAATGTTAAGGTAAATTAGACACGGCACCCTTGAGGTTTGCCCTAAACTACACACGGCTCCGCCTAAGTATTTTTATTACACTAAACTACACATTTATATTTTTTTGTTAACATAATTAATAAAATTAATGAAAAGACAGTCATACCCCCTGATAAACAAGTCAATTTACCCCTTAACTTCACTTTAACACACCCCCCACATTGTCTGGCATCAAACGAGGTTGTTTTCAAGAGCCCAATTCACCCAAAGTCACCTGCATTAGCCAAGTCCATGTCTGCCGGTCAAGCGAGAAAACCGGCCGGTCCAGGGCTCCGTCCAAATGCCGCTGCTGTTGGTGGGTCAGAAAAACCCTATTATGCACCCAATCACTTAAGCCCAGATCATTACCCACATTTCAGCCTGTTCTGCTCAAATAGGTCTTATTTTTTAGATTTGGGTATTGCAGGAAGGTCAGCATTAGTGACGATTCGTCCAAATTAGTGACACATCAGAGAGGGAACTATAAAGGTAGTGAAATAGAGGAGAAAGAGTATAAGGATCTTGAGGTTGATGAAGAAAAAAAGAGTTTAGATAAAGAAGTTCCGGGTGTTTATGTTTCTACTACACCTCCTAAAAACGCATTTTTGTTAACGAGATGCAGATTTGCTCCTTATAGATCTCCATCTCTAGCCAGTCATTTTTGGGGGTCACCTTCGGGGAGCCAAGAAAAAGGGGAAAATACGGATTTTACAAACAAAACTCCATGGAAGAACCAGGAACATATCAAGACAACGGAGGGAATCTGGGAATTTCGAATCAATTTGAAGGTCCGGTTCAGGAAAACATTCCAGAATTGAAGGCAACTGTGCTCACGAGGTGTAAATCAGAATCGGCAAAAACAGGGGAATGGCTCAGTCCAAAAGTTGATAAGTTTAATTATGATTAATCAGTTCACGTTCCTTTACACGGGGCTTTAACTTTCTTCTTGTGTTGAAAGTACATACATGGATTAACATACGTGAAAATGGGTTTTTGAGAAGTTTTACTTTAATGAGTCTGACTTTTAACACATCTGGGGAAGTACGAGAGAATCTCTATGCCAAATGTGGAGGGGGGAGAGATGTTTTTCTATTGCTTTGTGTGGCTTTGGTTGGTGTAATTTAATGATAAAGCTTTATGAGTCGTACACTGAAAGATGGAAGACAATGAAAATGTTTGATGCAGACTGTCCGCCCCCCCCCCCCCCCCCAACACCGGGCAGTGCGGGTTTGGTGTAAGATGGTATTTGGATAGGCGGTAGTTGCCGGTAGTGGTCGTCAGTGTGTATGCATATGAGAAATTAGGAGAATCAACCTTTGGCGGCAGTGGTGAGGCATTGGCAGCAGTGGCGGAGCGTCAGCAGCAGTGGCTAAGCATTAGGTTGTAAGGAAGAAGAAGAAGATGGCATTTTGGGAATATCATAATAATTGAAAGGTGCACTAACTTTTCTTGACAGTTCCTTAACGGAAGTGGACTTTATGTAAGACAATGACAAACCACAGGGAGCGGAGAGTAATAAAAATACTTAGGGAGAGTCATGTGTAGTTTAGGGTAAACCTCAAGAGTGACTTGTGTAATTTACCCAAAATGTTAATGAGCTTGTTCATGAGGTACAAACCCAAGTGAAGCCCGAATTTGACTATTTAAGCATGAACCAGCTTTCCGGTTAAAGAGGCTTAGAAATCCAATGGATAGGTGACGAATTACACAACCTCCTCAATGAGAGTTGCAGCTGTGCCTCCGTGTCGCCGTGCCTCTCGTCAATGGTGAGGCATGAAATCCACCTGTACACACAAATTTCCTATCTAAGCTGCGAGACAAGAAACAATGAACAAAAATTCAATTTAAAGATATTGAGTAATAAGGTTACACCACTCTCTAATTTTTACATAAAATGAATGTAAATCCTCTGATTCGATGGTTTGTTCACGATCCAAGGGCTGAAATAGCTTGATCTTGGAACGTGGATTTGGCTTCTTCAATCTTTGAAAGATTGTCGAAATGACGCTTGATCGAGGGCTTCAAGGCTTTATCCCGAACAAGTATGTTGATCCTTGACTTGTGGAATCACTGATGTTGATGGCGAATTCCTCTTCGATTTGAGGCGAAAGAGAAACCGATCTTCGTGACTTGGAAGTGCTCGATTGAAGAACGGCACTGCGTTAGTGCGTATTGTTCTTCAAATGAAGCACAACCTGTGAGACGACAGCATTTCGGCAGAGCTTAGGCTTTGATCGCGGAGACCCTGTCTGTCCTTCTTCTCTACCTCAAGCCCTCTATTTATAGGCAAGGTGGTAGGCTTATTTTTGGAAATCCCATAATTTGAGCTTTGATTTTGTAATTAAGGAGATTTTTGTCCCCTTAATTATCTGATCTCCTCAATTAAATGGATACTTGTCTCCATTTAATTTTAGGAATGATTTTAGTCAAACTTGACTTTTCTAGTAACAAGACCATGGGCTGGACCATGTATTGTTATTGGACTAGTCTTTTCAACTTGTCTTTGACTTCAAGCCCGTTATCTTATTTGGCCCCACGTCAGCATCTTGACCCGTATTTGCAGTGTTGACTATTTGACAATCCAATAAACTTTTACGTTAATGACTAAGCGCAAATTTCGTTGTCTACAAATTGCCCCCACTTCAAGTCTTGGGTGGTACCTTTTCTTGAGTACCATTGCAAGGCTTGAAGTATCTCTTTTCTTTTTTTTCTTTTTTTTGAAAAATAATTCATTGCGCCCCACCAATGAAATTGGCATCGAGTCACTTGCTCAGTGCTTGCCGCCAATGGATCTCTAGGGTTTTATGCCTTTATGAAGTAATTTCAACTCACCAACTACATGGTCTCGACGGCCAGAACTTTGGTGATTAACAAGCTCGTTGGTGATGTGAGTGCCTCGGTCAACGGTCATTGTGTGAGCACACAATGTCCCGAATGACTTTTTTTTTTTTTTTTTCATCATTCTGTGGCATGGGCTTTATCAATGAAGTTGGCGCCAACCCAAGGCTCGTTGCCCTGTCTGCTTAGGGTTTGATGCCTTTATATAGCGAGCTCCAACCTCTGAACTTTGCCCTCGACAACCAAGTCAACGCCGCCTTCAAGGCTGAGCCCATCGACGTCTCTGTCGGTCACGCCCATGCGCATCCCGGCATCATCATCAAGATGCGTCGTCCCGTTTCATCGCCAACAGCCGTGCACCCGACTGATACCTCCACGGCCACGCAATCAAGATGGTGTTCGTCAGAGGAAGGGATGTTTCTTGCGGCGCCGACAGTGGTGATTTGTTGACTATGGACGGAAGGAGAAAGATTCGGCACCCGTTTTGCGGTGAAGATTGTTGAGGACTGGCTGCAGATTCGATGGTCGCAGATCTGAAGGTTGCTAGATAACGGAGTTCGAAAGACAGCGACGACGGCGTGGAGTTCAGGGCTGACCGGTGGCTGTCTGTTCGCGTTGGTGGAGGCGGAGGTTGAAGGAGATATGACCGATGGAGCTTTTGGTGGCTGACCGTAGCGGGCGTGGCCAGCGCACGGTGTTCAGCGGCTGATCTGGTGACCGGAGAAAGGAACCTGCGTCGACGTCCATTGCCATGGTTGCCGTAGTCCGTTGCTGATGCTGCTGCCAGCGTTCCACCTTGCCATTTTGCCGGGCTTTGCTCCCATGTCACCGGTGTCTTCTACTGCTGCTCCCGCTGGTACGCTGCCGGCTGCTAGACCATAAGGCCGAAATACACCATTGTCGTCAGCCGTTGCTGAAGCCATGGAGTATTTCTGGTGTTTGGCGGCATTGACCCCCGCTCGCACCGCTTCTGCTTCTCTGTTTTTTTTTTTTTCTCTTCCAGTTTTCTTCTTCTGGCTTTCTTCAGATTTTGTTTTTTTTTTTCTTTCTTTGGGCTGAACGCCCAACTCTTTCTCTTTACTTTTTGATTTTCTTGTCTCTTCTCCTTTTGTTGGTTTTGTGGGCCCACTTTTCTTTTCTTCTTCTTCTTTTCTTTGACCTTTTTTTTTCCTTTGTTTGTTTCTCCTCGAACATTCTGAACCCCACCATTCCTTTTTCTTTTTCAATTTCTTTCTTGTAAAACTAAAAGAAGTATCCTCTCTTTTTTTTTTTACTCATGTACATTACACAAGCAATGACAACGACTCTCCCTCTTTTTTTTTTCTTTTTCTTCAGGTAACATTCTGGTGCCAAATCTTTTACTACAATATGCCACGTGACAAGATTGCTACGAACACCCGCTCGGTAAATTTGTGTTTAGACGTTCCCTCGTACGCAAGGTCCTTCGTTGACCGGCATTTTTGACTCGATCATGACAGCTCTACATTTGACTGAATTGAATGCTTGCTCAACAAGATATGCAGTGGGTCTTGCCTTCTTTTGCGTGCTCTTCGGTTGACATTGCATTTCGACTTTTCGTGTGTGCAGGTCATTTGTCGACCTAATGGATGCGACAGCAGCGAGGCTCCTTTGACTGGCCCAAAGAAATGTGCTCGACACGTCTCGCACGTTGACTTTTCCTCATGTGCGAGTCCTCTGTCGACCAGCATTATGATCGTAACTGCTGCATCATTCCATCAACTAGTTCCAGAAATGCGCTCGACACGTCTCGCACGTTGACTTTTCCTCATGTGTGAGTCCTCTGTCGACCAGCATTATGATTGTGACTGTACCATCATTCCATCAACTAGTTCCAAAAATGCGCTCGACACGTCACGCACATTGACTTTTCCTCGTGTGCGGGTCCTCTGTCGACCAGCATTATGATTGTGACTGTAGCATCACTCCATCAGCTAGTGGCATCACTCTATCAGCTAGTTCAAGAAATGCGCTCGACACGTCTCGCACGTTGACTTTCCTCATGTGCAAGTCCTCTGTCGACCAGCATTATGATCGTGACTGTGGCATCACTCCATCAGCTAGTTCAAGAAATGCGCTCGACACGTCTCGCACGTTGACTTTTCCTCATGTGCGAGTCCTCTATCGACCAGCATTATGATCGTGACTGTGGCATCACTCTATCAGCTAGTTCAAGAAATGCGCTCGACACGTCTCGCACGTTGACTTTTCCTCATGTGCAAGTCCTCTGTCGACTAACATTATGATCGTGACTGTGGCATCACTCTATCAGCTAGCTCCAGAAGTGCATTTGATGCGTCCCGCTCATGAATCTTACTTGCATTATCTACTTTTTCTTGTGCTCTTATCATCGTCATTTTGAGTCATGCAGCATGCTATTTTAAACCATCACATATATATATATATATATATATATATATATATTTGACTGGGCCGTTCACAGTTTTAGCTCGTGCGGGCCAGGAGCATTGATATTGCAGTTTAGGCTCGTACTGAGGAGCGTTGTTCGTGCAGTTTAAGCTCATGCTGAGGAGCGTTAAGTGTGCAGCTTTGATCTTGCAGTTTAGGCTCGTGCCGAGGAGCTTTGATCTTTGATTCCGGTCTTCACTTCGGGCATCGAGCTTGATCGAATGAAGATGACTTGTAGCTAGTTAAAGGGCTTCAGAGCTTGATCTTCAACCAGCCGATGCAACGTTGACCTTCGAATCCGGGCTTGAAGCTTGGTCGGATGAAGATGATTTATAGCTAGTTGAAGAGCTTCAGCACTTGATTTTTAACCAAATGATGCGTCATTGACCTTCGAATTCGGGCTTAAAGCTTGATCGGATGAAGAAGACTTCAAAACTAGTTGAAGGGCTTCAAAGCTTGATCTCCAACAAGATGATACGACTTTGACCTTCAAATCCGGGCTTGAAGCTTGATCGAATGAAGACGACTTGTAGCGGTTGAAGGGCTTCAGCACTTGATCTTCAACCAGACGATGCGACGTTGACCTTCGAATCCGGGCTTGAAGCTTGATCGGATGAAGAAGACTTGTAGCTAGTTGAAGGGCTTCAAAGCTTGATCTCCAACAAGATGATACGATGTTGACCTTCGAATCCGGGCTTGAAGCTTGATCGGATGAGGAAGACTTGAAACTAGTTGAAGGGCTTCAGTACTTGACCTTCAACTAGACGATGCGACATTGACTTCTAAATCCGGGCTTGAAACTTGATCGGATAAAGACAACATAACTTGGTTTTTTTTCTTTCTCTTTAATACCCAAGGGCCGTAGAGCTTGATCTTGGATATGATTTTAGTGCATCCCTTGTGAAGGCTTGACCTCTTTACATTTTGAAGGGCTTTAAAGGGATGCTGAGTCTTTTGGGGGATCTTTCAAGCTTTGGATGCCCCCGGCATGGAGGCCTTAGGCGATCCATTCTCTTGCTGCTGACAAGAAGCTGAAGAGACTACAGGCCTAAAAATGACCGAAGTGGTGTTTGATTCCTCAACGCCTTCGTCATCTAGATGGATTTTGCCTCTTTTAGACAAGTCCATAATCACTTCCTTGAGTGTGAAGCACTTTTCGGTAGGATGACTGATGAGCCGGTGGTACTTGCAGTATTTCGACTCGTTAACTTGCCTTGAGTCATCTGCACGTTTCATCTTAGGGAGATCGATAAGCTTATGTTCGAGTAGAAAGTCTAGTATCCCCGGGACTTCTGAGTCTGAAAAAGGATAGACTTTTTGCTCTAACTCTTTCAACCTTGGCCATTGACTTTCTCTCCCTTGAGGTTGATTTTTGTTCTTGTCTTGTTTCTCTTTTTTGTGTTTATCGGTTTTCTTCAATGGAGTTGTTGTGACAACCATTGAATCTTCTGTGGTTGCTTTTGAACCCCACCGCCATCTTGCTTCTCTAGTGTCTTCACGGGGGTCACCTATTGGTGGATTACTTTCACCATGACTTGCTATGGTGATCTCCATATTGTGGCCTCGTGTTGCCAGCTCCTCAAAAGTACGAGGTTTGTTACCTTGTAAAATGTATAGGAGCCCCCAGTGCATGCCTTGCATACACATTTCTACGGCTGAGGCTTTGGACAGTCTTTCTTTACGGTCCAAGCTCAACGCTCGCCACCTGTTGATGTAATCCACTACATGATCTTCTTTTCGTTGTTTGGTGTTTGTAAGTTCCATCATGCTCACAGAACGGCGGGTGCTGTAGAAACGATTCTGGAACTCGCGCTCCATTTCTTCCCAACAGTCTATCGACTCGGGCTCTAAGTCTGTATACCAATCGAAGGCGTTCCCTTTGAGAGATCGGACGAACTGCTTCACGAGGAAGTCCCCTTCTGTTCCAGCATCGTTGCAAGTCTCGATGAAATGGGCGACGTGCTGCCTTGGGTTGCCCTTCCCATCAAACTGTTGAAACTTAGGCGGTTGATACCCAGCTGGCATTCTCATGTTGTCGATTCTCTTTGTATAAGGCTTCGAGTACATGAGAGTGTCGCGAGACGGTCCTCCGTATTGAGCCTTGATTGTGTTTGCTATCATTTCTTGTAGTTGCTGGACAGACAAGGAAACGGTAGAGATGAACTTACTCTATTTGTTTTTATATCGACCGGAGGTGGATGCATCTGGATACTCGTTGGTATTAACTTGCTTGAGAGCCTCGTCCACGTCATCCATGTCACATGACTTTGATTCTTCACTTTTCTTCGATTCCAACTTGTTCATCAAGTTTGCAATCTGAAGATCTTTTTCCTCTACTGTCTTTGTTAGTTTTTCAATTGCACGAGACATAGCGGCCAGTTGCTCTTCAAGTGAAGTATTTGACGCCATTGACGTGTAGTGGAGGCTTTGATTATCTTCTTATGGAGAAGGAGATGAGAAGCAGAGTGGTCCCACTGGGCGTCCCAGAAATTTGTACACACAAATTTCGTGTCTAAATTGCGAGACAAGAAATAATTGCACAAAAATTCAATTTAATGATTTTATGTAATAAGGTTACACCACTCTGTAATTTTTACATAAAATGAATGTAAATCCTCTGATTCGATCTCCGGTTTGTTCACGATCCAAGGGCTGAAATAGCTTGATCTTGGAACGTGGATTTGGCTTCTTCAATCTTTGAAAGATTGTCGAAATGACGCTTGATCGAGGGCTTCAAGGCTTTATCCCGAACAAGTATGTTGATCCTTGACTTGTGGAATCACTGATGTTGAAGGCAAATTCCTCTTCGATTTGAGGCGAAAGAGAAACCGATCTTCGTGAATTGGAAGTGCTTGATTGAAGAACGGCACTGCGTTAGTGCGTATTGTTCTTCAAATGAAGCACAACCTGTGAGACGACAGCATTTCGGCAGAGCTTAGGCTTTGATCGCGGAGACCCTGTCTGTCCTTCTTCTCTACCTCAAGCCCTCTATTTATAGGCAAGGTGGTAGGCTTATTTTTGGAAATCCCATAATTTGAGCTTTGATTTTGTAATTAAGGAGATTTTTGTCCCCTTAATTATCTGATCTCCTCAATTAAATGGATACTTGTCTCCATTTAATTTTAGGAATGATTTTAGTCAAACTTGACTTTTCTAGTAACAAGACCATGGGCTGGACCATGTATTGTTATTGGACTAGTCTTTTCAACTTGTCTTTGACTTCAAGCCCGTTATCTTATTTGGCCCCACGTCAGCATCTTGACCCGTATTTGCAGTGTTGACTATTTGACCATTCAATAAACTTTTACGTTAATGACTAAGCGCAAATTTCGTTGTCTACACCTGCACTCAGGCCTTATGACAGCCCAGGACCGTGGGGCACCCACGATGGTCCTCTGTCAATCAATACCCATGGCGTCCAATGACCAGAATAATGGCCACCTCCTCCATTTTCTATAATTACAATCGTTAAGGAGAAAGCGAAATGCAAAAAAATGCAAAAAAAACTGCGAAGCCAAAGAGAACATTACCATTGGAGTGTTGGAAAAAAAGAATTAAGGATGAACCTAAGGTCTTTATTTGCCGATTTTGATCTGCAATGAAGATGGGGAGAAAAGAGATGGGGATGAAGATAGACAGAGCAGTTACATGAAGTATAGGGAGTGGAAGATTCTTTGAGGTAACTGAGGAGAGGGGCTAATAGTATTTTACGTTTTGCTCCTAAAAATGGACACATGTCTTCACCTGGACGAGTTTCAGTGTAACACCAAAAGAGTGTTACACAAAAAATGAAAAATGTTATTCTCATTATAAGTAGTATAGAAGATTAGAGTTTATTATTAAGCTTAGGCCTAATAATATGACTTAATTAATTAATTTGGTTCAGTCCAATTGTGCCAGTCTAGTCTATGTGTCAAGTCTATTAGTTAAATCAGGTCCAGTATAGTCCAGTGGTCCAGTCCGGTTGTGTCAGTTCAGTCCAAATGTTTAGATTTATTTTATTATTTTTCTAGATAATTTAGGGAATAATACTAGTTTAGCGATAATATGAGAAGCTTTATGACTTTATCTCGTGCTTTTCAACTATTATATCTCACACTTAATAGTCATCTACTTTTGCTCAACCCAGTCATATACACTGATCTTTTGGCTAATCATGGGCCAAGATCCCATCTTCCTCGTAACTTATACAGCCTCCCAACACAGTTTAGCCTCGCAGCCCATACACCGACATTTTCATACATCATCACTATCCACTTTTTGGGCCCAACCATTTTGCGGTAGTCGCGAATATTCAAACTCTCTTGTTGAGTTGAAGTTAAGAATTAAATTTTCCTATGAAGTACAATGGCATTTGACTATAAGCAATTCAAAGTCAAATGTTTTTTTTTTATTTATAAAAAATATCAGTGGTCTTCCTCTCTCTGACTAGAGATAGACGTATAAACAGGGTTGACACCATTGCCTTAAATTCTAAAATACAAGAAAAGATCTCAAAGTGGTTGGTTGATTTATGTAATACCCCGAACCTCGATATATTTTTAACAGGTCAATTTAGATTTTATAGCGACAATTTTTTTCCTTAGCATCAATACATATCATTTACAACTTTTAGCGGCGATAAGAAAAGCGGGATTATAACTCTTCGTTAAAATTTTCTAGTACGTTAAGTTATGGGAGCAGCCGTTCCCCATATTTTTTTCTCTTCTAAAATACGGTTGAGAGAGAGATACAAAGAGAGTGAAAAGAGAGAGTGTAGAGAAAGAAAGTAGAACAAAGGGAGAGAAGAAAGATCGAGATTGGATCGAAGATCATGTTTCAGAGGAGGATTTCATAAGTTAATCACCCCTAAATCGTTTCATTTTGGCGTATATATACACGCGTGTGTGTGTATATACACACACACATTTTTCTTCGCATAAAACCCCACAAATTTGACCATGGATCTTATATTGTTGTTATAAAATTAATGTATAAGGGTATTAAAGGAAGGAATTCGAGCAAGAAAAACAAGAAAAAAAATGAAGCAACAATGGAGAAAATTAAAACTAGGGTTTGCTGTGTAGCCTATTAGAAGAAGACGATGAATAGTACCCACGCGTGGGGTGGCCTTCAGTCACCTTTTGGGCCAACCCCCTTTTTATAGTTGTGATGATACTTTAATTTTAGAATTTATGGGAAGTTTTCAGAATTTTCTAAAATTGTTTGATTTTTTATATTTTGGGCAAATTTGAAACTTCTAAAATCTGTTTGAACTATTTAAAAATATTATTTAAATCTGACAAATTTTGCATGTTGTTTATAGGATTCTAAGATATTCCAATTCAAAATTTTGAATTTTCAGAGGTGATTTGTTATGATTTCAACATCGCATTTGTTTGGGCAAAATGAATTATTTAAGAATACTTGTAATGATTTTCTTGACATAATTATAGTTTCTATATTTTTATTACATATTGTTAAGAAATTTTAAAAATTATGGGATTTTATCTCCACCAAGAAATATTAATGTCTATTTTTGGGCTTTTCTGGTATTTAAGAAAATCATTTTTTTTCCACAATTCAGAAAAATTCAAATTATAACTTGTTATGCTCTTTTAAGCTACAAAAGTATCTTATGAATTTTTTTTATGAATTTTGGAATTTCTTAATATCTTACGAGGTGTGCGGAGTAATTAGCATATAATTATAGTGTTAAAAGGCTAGAATTTATTCTAATAAGTAAATTGTCAATTTAGGTCAAATCGAGGAATTTGAATAAGTTGAATAGCAGCGCATAACTTCGACTGAGGTAAGGATTTATATTCGAACCCTACTTGTTCACTTTGATTTCGTATGTTTTATTCTATTATTTTTTTAATGCCATTGGACTCTGTTATGTTTTGAATTAAGAATTATTGCCTTAAAAACCTTTCATTGAGCCTTAAAACATTCATTGAAACTTTTATCGACGGTCATTATTTATTGCCCATTGAGCATTGAATAACATGTTGTATTACTGAATTATTGTTCATCTTACATTGGTGTGTTTGGTGGGAGTTGGTGTGTATTGTAGGAATTTGTGTATATTGGTGTTGGCTAGTACCTTGATGGACTAGCCGGTGTACATATGCATATGTAGTTATCAGTGTCAGTGAGCATCGCCTTTCGTGGCTTTGCTAAGTGATTGCCCTGCGCTGCTTGTGTGATTTTGTAATTGCTCATGTTCAATAGCATCTGTGATTGTTTGCATCGTATCTGAAAGTCATTTTGATATCTCATCGAATTAGCTATGATCATTTTGAAACTCTTGGAAACCAACATCGAATTGCATCCGTGAATTATTTCGTAATTCATTCTTTTGAGCGACCTTGCTGAGCTCTCAAAAGCTCACTCTCGTTTGAATTCCTTTCTGCAGATAATGTTCATTAGTAGATTGCTTGGGATTAAGTTTAGAGCTGAGCGTGAGAATTAGTATTTAGTTACCATATTGGTCATTAGAACCCCTGCATGGGTGAACTTTGCTAGTTTTTTTATTCAGGTTTAAATTTAATTTCCAAGTATGATTGTACACTGAGAGTATTACATTACGTAATGGTTTAGCTCCTCTGATAATTGTAGTTCATTGGGTTTTGTGATGCTAATATTGTCTGTATATAAATGATCGAGTGATTATTAACGTTCTAGATATTCTGGGATGTTACAATTTATCATACCAGGTGGTCAAAATAATTTTCAATCTAAACATGCTCTCGAATTAGGAAAGGACATTTTTTCACGGTTTTTCTTTGTAGATGTCCTTGGGGTTTTCCCCCATGATCCTCATTCCACTTAGGTTATGCTAGTTGAACTGTACTTACTTTTTTTGGCTAGGGGCTCCCTGTGAGTCTCTCCTTCTGATAGTTGTGATAGTGTCCATATTTTTTCAATCTGTTGCAGGGTCAGTCTTGCCCATATGCATTTCCTCTAGGGACTCCATAGGTCTCCCCTCTCATGACAGACATGATAGTCTCTGTCTGTATGTCCTTCTTCTATTTACCTAGAGGCTTCAATGAGTCTCCTCTCACGACAAGTGTGATTGTGTATAACTTCATCCAGCTCATTGCATAGTAAGTATGTGGACGTGCACTTTTGTCTAGGGGCTCTCTATGATTCCCCTCTCGGCAACAATCAGGATATTGTCTGTCTTTCCTCAATCTATTGCATAATCAGTACTGTTTGCATTCCGTTTTGGTTTGGGGGGATCCTGTGATTAGCCTTTTGCGATAGTCAGAATAGTGTCTGTCTATGTGTCCTTGTATTCACTTAGGAGTTTCATATGAGTCTCCTCTCCCGACAGTTAGAATAATGTATGTCGTTGCATTACATTTTTGTTTCTACTTAGAGGCTCTCTATGAGTCCATTTTGATGACAGTTATGACAGTTATTATGACATATGTCTTTGTTCGTCCAATTTATTGCATGGTCAGTGTTGTCTGAATGTATCTTTGTCTAGGGGCACCTCGCAGTTCCCTTTCATGAATGTCAAAGTAGCGTCTGTCTTTGTTTGTTTGGTTTACTACATGCTCAGCATCATCTGCATGCAATTTTCTCTAAGGGTTCTCTATGACTCCCTTTCACGCCAGTCATGATAGTGTCTGATTGTCTACCCCGATTCCATGGAATGGCCCATTCCATCAACATGCATTTTACCTAGGGCTCCATGTGATTCCATTTCAATACAGTCGTGATGTAGTATGTCTTTCTCCAGTTGATTGCATAGTTAATATTTGTCTGCATGCATGTTTTTCTAGGGGATCACTGTGATTCCCCTTTCAGGACAGTCATGATAAAGTCTATCATGCTCCATTCCATTGTGTGGTTTATTTCATCTACATGCATTTTTCCCAGCAGCTACGTGCGATTCCCCTACCCTAACAGTCAGGATTAGTGTATGTCTTTGTCTCGTCCTAATTCTAGGTCATAGAATATTGTCTCCTGCCCATAGTCTTCAAAAAGAAAAATTCTTCTTCTCAAAATATATATATATGGAACAATTAAAAATAAAAATAAAATAAAATCTGATGAGTCAACTTAGCTTCTTAGCCCTTCACCTGTCATGCTCACTTAGGCTATATCCGAGGGTATTTCACCCTCAATTTAGATCGGTACGTGTAAGGCACGTACATTCTTCTTTCTAAATCCAGTTTAAACTACATTTGACTTGATCTCTTTCGGATGAGGGTATGTAGGCAACTTTCATAAGGAGCAGCCATTTTCTATTCCAGGTCTATTCATGTTAGTATGTGGAAGTCATTCCCTATATTCTAATCTAGTTTAATGTCTAGGGTATTTGACCCTCATTTTAGGTCAGTACATTACAATTACATACATTCTTCCATTCAAATCTGGTTCGAACTACATTTGACTTGATCCCTTCTAGATGAGGGTATGTAGACAACCTTCGTAGGGTGTAGCCATTTTTCATATCAAGTCAACGGTCGAGGGTATTAACCCTCGATTCAGGATTAATACGTAAAGGTTGAGTGCGACCTTCTTTCCATCTCATACTCCGAATTCATGTCTAAAAGTAAACATTCAGGCTCCAGGTAGGCATGCAAATATTGCATACCTTCCTCAGTCCTATCCTCATCCCTTTACAGTCCTAGTCTCCATCCAGATCCATATTCAAAGGTGCAAACGCAGATTGCATACCTTCTCCGACCACTCCGCGTCCAGTTCTAGTCCCAGTCTCCGTCTGGATTCATGTTCAAGGGTATTTGACCCTCAGTCCTAGTTAGGACATGAAAGCCACGTAGTCTTCTCTCTAGTCTCGGTCCAGTTTTACTATTGGTCCCAATGCCAGTCCAAATTCCTACTGATTCTAACCCGATCTGTAACGCCCCAACATAAGGTTATCTTAACTCAGCTGGAGCATTCCGACACATCAGCTAATCACATCATACTGATAATATAACTCATTCTAACTCACCTGGTAATTAAACCATATTATACAAAATTAAAGAGTTTACTATTACAAAACACACCTAGTAAGCTCTCTACTAGATCTCAAAATTGACATACTGTACTATTCAAGTACAACTTAATTCACAAAATGTACAAGTGACCCCTTGCCCATCTTCTCACCGTGCCTCACACCTTCTCCTTGCCTTTTAAGGGACCGACTTCTTGATCTAAAATGTTATTATGGGTAAAAACCCGTCAGCCCACTGGCTCAATAGGATAATAAAAAAACATTTAATGTAACTTTCAACTCAAGAAATACTGATAATGCACGCTATTGCAATTCAATCACATTAAGCAGTTTTACATGTGCACAAAACACATATCACATGTTCACACTTAGTTGAGCATTACAATAGTTTATCATTCCCGAATTCAGTCCCATCAATAGACCACCCTTATGTCACCACACCCGGGATATAAGATCACAACCTTTGCCTCGGCCAAAGGCAAGGTAACCAAAAATAATTGAATGCCGATACTGCCTCGGGTAGCAATTAGAGATACAGCTGTACGGCTCATACGGTGCACCGCTACTCAAACACAATCAAATCAATCCCCGATCATTTGGATGGGGTAGCATAATAATCATCAACAATATATCAACCATCCCTTACAATGAAAGGACATAACATCATCTTCATAACATCTTGAACATGTAATATAATCATTTATATTCAGCAAATGAGCTTCTATTATAGAACTTAACGAACATGTCCAAAACCATACTCAAACCATGTCTAATTTGACATAATTCCATAATTCACACATACCACAACCTATTTCACATCTTCCATAACCTTCAATATGTTAAACATGAATAGATTCACTTATTAACAAGTTTCTAACAAGTATTAAAAATTTGACAAATAATTCATACTAAAAGAATTACGCTAACATAGTCTATATCCATATTCATGTCTTAAAAGCCCATTAAAAAGCTTTAACTATCTTACCTTAAAGAAGAGATGAAAGAACCAAATTTTCAGATTTGAAATACTTTCAAAATACTCCTCCAAACACATTCAACACACTGTTTGAAGCTTATAGAAACTTTTCAGTCAATTGCTTGAGTTTTCTTTTAAAAAACAAGCCTTAATTCTAGATTTTGTGAGGTTTTTGGTTGCTTTTCTTGCACTTTTCTCTCAAAAAACGAGTTAAGAGAATTTAAGCCTGTCAATTGGGTCTTTTAAATCAAATTAGAAGCATGTAGGAGGTAGGAGGTAGGAGGTGTCAAGTGGAGGTGAAGAGATGGAGAAGTCAAGCACGACAAGGCTTTAAGCACGAAGTGGCAAGACACGGTTCTACCACCTAGCAAGCATGACAAGGCTGGAAGCATGAGGTGGCAAGACAAGATTATGCCACCTAGCAGGCACGACAATGCTAACCAAAGTACGACAAGGCTCGAAGCACGACGTGTCGCAATGCTATGTTGACACGTCACAAGCACGAGGTGACACAATTCTTTGCAAAAAGCAAAACAATTCACTGGCAGTCCGGTCAACAACTGGTTACTCCCAGCTGGAGTTTTTACCATTTTTTTGTTTCCAACTCTTCCAAAAAAAAATTTGGTCATTCCTAGTGATCATTTAAAGTTTCTAAACATCAAATACTCTTTTCCATTTCTAGCACTTCGTTCACCTTCTTAGACAATTTACTTAATTTAAGGTGTTTAACATTTATACATGCATTCATATACATACAATGCATAGTTCGTCATAACCATTTTCACATAGAGTGATGCATTTAATCTTATTTAAACATGTAATCAAAGCATATGAAATGTTGAGTTCTCACACCCTTCACTCCTTAAAAGAATTTGGTCCCCAAATTCATAAAATAGGTGTGGATAATCTCTTCGCATTCTTCAACTTCATGATTTTGCCACAAAACTTTATCCAACGGAATGCTTTTATTCCTCAAAACTTTCACATCAAAAGTTAAAATTTGCACCGGCAACTCTTCATATGAGAAATCTGATTGGACTGATATCAGCTCAGGGCTTATCACATGAGATGGGTCAGGGTTATACTTTCACAACATAGAAACATTGAACACATCATGTACTCCTTCTAAAGATACATGTAAGGCAACTCGGTATGCCGAATTCCCAACACGATCTAATATTTCATAAGGGCCAATATATCTCGGTGACAACTTACCTTTCTTTCCAAATCGCTTTAATCCTTTGAATGGTGACACCTTGAGAAATACAAAATCTCCCACTGAAAATTCCAACTCTCTTTGTCTGTTATTAGCATAACTTTTCTGTCGGCTTTGAGCAGTTAAAATCTTTTGCCAAATTTGCTGAATCTTTTTAGTGGTCTCTTGAACTATTTGTGGTCCAATTAAACTCCTTTCTCCGACTTCACTCGAACAAATTGGTGAGCGACATTTTCATCCATATAGAGCTTCATATGGTGCCATACCGATACTTGCCTGATAACTGTTATTTTAAGGAAATTCAATCAATGCCAGATATTGATCCCAACTTCCTTTGAAATCTATCACACATGCACGAAGCATATTCTCCAATGTTTGAATAGTTCTCTCAGATTGTCCATCAGTCTAAGGATGAAATGTTGTGCTAAATTTCAAATTTGTACCCAATGCACCTTGCAAACTTTTCCAGAAATGAGATGTAAATCTTGGATCTCTATCACTTACAATACTTACTGGTATTTCGTGCAATCAAACTATTTCTTGTACATACACTCGAGCTAACTTACCCAATGAGTACGACTTAAGTACAGGTAGGAAATGAGCAGATTTTGTCAATCTATCCACAATCACCCATACTGAATCATGCCCATCACGGGTCCTCGGCAATCATGTAACAAAATCAATTGTTATATGGTCCCACTTCCATTTGGTTACTGGTAATGGTTCCAATCAACTCGTCGGTCTTTGGTGTTCGGGTTTTACTTGTTGACATACAATACATCTTAAAACAAAGTCAGCTACTTCTCTTTTCATGTTATTCTACCAGTAATTACATTTCAAATCCTGATACATCTTCGTTCCACGTGGGTGCACTATATACTTCGACTTATGGGCCTCTTTCAGTATTTCTCCTTTCAACTCTTCATTGTTAGGCACAAATATCCGGTCTTTATACCGTAAAACACCATAATCCATAAAACACTCGGGTTTAAAGGTTCCATCTTTATCCTTCACTTCTCTCTGCAACTCCAAATTTCTTTGTTGTTCCTCCTGGATTTTCTGTAATAACACTGGTTTCACTTGTAAATTTGCAAGAATAATTCCTGGCTCAGTAACAGATAACTCACATGAACAAGCTTGCTCAATCATCTTCCATTCTTTCACCATTAAGCTAGCAACTTGCACTTTCCTACTTAGTGCATCTTCAACAACATTGGCTTTACCTGGGTGATACTGAATTGTACAGTGATAATCATTGAGTACTTCCATCCACCTTCTCTGTCTCATATTCAAATCTTGCTAAGAAAATAAGTATTTCAAACTCTTATGATCAGTAAAAATTTCAAACTCAGCACCATACAAATAATGCCTCCACTTATGCAATGCAAACATAATCGCTGCTAACTCAATATCATCCTTCCTTTGAAGCAACTCTGTACACCGCAAAATTCTTAGTTCCATGAGGCAAAGTCAAAATTGGAGCTGTAGTTAATCTCGTTTTTAACTCCTGAAAGCTGACCTCACACTCATCGGTCCACTGATATGCCACTTCCTTCCGAGTCAATGTGGACAATGGTGCAACTGTCTTTGAAAAGTCTTGTACAAATCGACGATAATATCCAGCCAATCCCAAGAAACTCTAACTTCTGCTACATTCTTTGGCACTTGCCAATTCAAAACAACTTCTATTTTAGACGGGTCAACAGTCACCCCTGCTTCAGACACTATATGACCTAAGAAGGCCATTGCTTTAACCAAAATTCACATTTGTTGAACTTAGCATACAATTTCTTATCCCGTAGTACTTGGAGTACAATCCTCAAAGGACGCTCATGCTCCTCTGTACTTTTTGAATAGACCAAAATATCATCGATAAAACTACTACAAATTGATCTAAAAACTCCTTAAAAATTCGATGCATGAAGTCCATGAAGGCTGCAGAAGCATTCGTCAATCCAAATGGCATGACAACAAATTCATAATGTCCATACTTTGTACGGAAAGTCGTCTTTGGAATATCTTCCTCTCTTATCCTCAATTGATGGTATCCAAATCTTAAGTCCAACTTAGAAAATACCACTGCCCCTTATAACTGATCAAACAAATCATCTATGTGCGGTAGTGGATAATTATTTTTTATTGTTACTCTATTCAACTGCAGATAATCCATGCACAACCTCATTGTACTATCTTTCTTTCTAACAAATAAAACTGGGGCTCCCCATGGTGATACACTAGGTCGAATAAACCCCTTATCCAATAATTCTTGTAACTGTGACTTCAACTCCCTCAATTCAGCCGGAGCCATCCTATACAGCGCTTTTGAAATTAGGGCTATTCCTGACAACAATTCTATCACAAATTTCATTTCTCGCTCAACCGGTAATGTTGTTACATCCTCAGGAAATACATCCACAAATTCATTTACTACAGTTATATCTTCTATTTTAACCTTTTATTTCTGCTTATCCACCATATAAGCTAAATATCCCATACAACCTCTAGAGAGTAACTTCTCTGCTCGAATAGCTGAAATAATATTCATATCCCCATCCTTTCTACCTTGGAACTTACATAATTCTCCATCAAATGTAGTAAATGTCACAACCTTATGAAAACAATCTAGTGATACCTGATTAGATGACAACCAATCCATCCCCAACAATACATCAAATCCTCTTATAGGCAAAACAATCATGTCAGCATATACCGTATGCTCACCCATAATCATTGCACAAGATTTATATATCAGACTAACTATAGTACTTTCTCCTAGAAGAGTGCTAACTTCCAACATATATGGTAGCAACTCAGGTTCTTGGGGTAACATGGGCACCATATATGATGAAATGAATGAATGGGTAGAACCAGGATCAAGTACTACTCTAGCAACACATTTGAAAATAGTGAGTGTACCTTCAATAACTTAGCTAGTATCTCGAACCTCCTGAGATTCCAATGTATATGATCGTCCTTGCACTCTTGGCTTCTCAGTATTCCCTTGCAGATTCCATCTACCTTGGTTATCTCTAGGCACAATTTGATTTCCAAAATAAAGGCAATTTCTCCCAATATGTCCAGGCTGAGCACACCTAATATACAAACCCATCTTTCTGCGACATTCATTCTCTGTATGTCCAGTCCAATTACAATATGTACATCGCTCTCTAATTCTTACCTGCTTTGATGGTTGCGTGCTTGATATCTCAGTCTGATTTCTCCTTTTATTATTGTCACCTGAGGATGATGCTGCAAAGTTAGCTTGACTACCAGTATAACCACTCATTTGATTACCTTGACCTCTTCCCTGACCCTTTGAAAATTTCCCTGCCAAGTATTCCCTTGACCCCTTCCACCAGGGTTCATATTCCCACTATTACGGTTTTCCTGTCCACCGTATGACGGTGCTCTAAATGGTTATGTATCAACATTTTTTTGCTCTTCCAAATCATTCTCAATAGCCAATGCACTACAAGAAAAACAACTTTTAGCGACGGATTTTTAGCTACGGATTGCAATCCGTCGCTAAAAGTCACTTTTAGCGACGGATTTGTCCTTCGGTAAAAGTCCGTCGCTAAAGACTTTTACCGACGGGATATTCCGTCGCTAAAGGTCTTTAGCGACGGACTTTTACCGACGGGTTATTACCGACAGAACAATCCGTCGCTAAATATATTTTTTCGTATTTTCTCATTTTCTTTTCAATTTTATTTTAAAAATAATTTTTATATTTTACTATAAATGAAGCAAACCCTAATTTGCTCTCATTTTATTCCCCGCCGCTCTTCTCTTTCTTTCCTCCCGACCGTATGCCCCCTCGATCTCCCTCTCCCTCACTCACACAGCCGACCGTCGGCCGCCATCCGCTTCGCCACGCCACCCACCGCCACTGGTACTCCTCCATCGTCCGGTCAGTGTCATCACACCCGTCGAAGATCCTCTACGCCTACCACTGCGCCGTCACAGGCTTCTCCACCCGCCTGACCGCCGCTCAGGCCGCCGATCTCCTCCGCCTTTCCTATTCCCTGGCCGCCTCTCCTGGTACCCACCCCCGCTACTGCTGCCGCCTATGTGATTTCGAAGAACGGTGAGTGCAATACAGGCAGTGAAGCGTTATAATGTTATGAGTTCGTATGGCTGATTGAATGCCTGTTACCTAGTAGACAGTTTTAACAATTTGTGATTGAAATTTCAATTGGTTAACATGTTCTCTGTGTTTGTGCAGATACCTTATGCTTCGCCTCAGGCAAACCAGCCAAGAAGTGGACCTACTGGGGACGAAGTTATTAATATTGAAATTGATTAGAAGTTATTCTCATGTTTAGATTAGGCATTCTGAGAAAGTGGGATTTGAGAGGAAAGTGGTTATAGTTTACCTAGTATCTAAACAAGCCTGAATTTTTGTCGAGTTTGATGCTGCAGTTGTGAATTAATACAGCGTGACACATCTAGTTTGTGTGCTGTGGATAATGTCGGTTCGTTTCGCTTGGAACCCCGAATTGAGATAGTGTTACGTAGCGTAGAAAAATCGCTTGGAACCCCGAATTGAGAAGTATCTCTTGCTATAATGTTAAAAGACAGTTTTGTGAAAGATTATGGCATGACACTGTTTCTTCGTTGGGACGGAAATTTGACAAAAAAAAAAAAAATTTAATTTTAAAAATATAATTAGCGACGGAATATCCGTCGCTAATGAAAAATAAATCCGTCGGTAAAAATGACATATTTAGCGACGGATTTAAAAATTCCGTCGCTAAACTATTAGTGACGGGCTTTTATACGAGGGATTTTTAGCGACGGTTAATCCGTCGCTAATTCTTTTAGCGACGAATTTTGGGCTTTTAGCGACGGATTTTTCCGTCGCTAAAAGCCTGTTTTCTTGTAGTGATGGTCTATCAACAACTTCCATATAAGTTTGTAACTGCAAAGGGATCAACTTATCCCGAAGATCCTTATTCAAACCTATAACAAACTTTCTTACTTTTCTTTCTTCTGTATCCACTAGATGCAGACAAAATCTAGCTAAATCAGTAAACTGTGATTCATAAACTGATACTAACATATTTCGCTGTTCAAACTTTATAAAATTTACTTTTCTCTTCTCTTGGGTCACCGATTGGTGAACTCTCTTTTAAAGTTTTCTCAAGTCAACGAGACTCCTTCCCTCTTCCATTCCATAGATAACAATTTCCACCATCTTTCTGCACTTGCCTCTAGCATAAAGCTAGTATACTCCAATCTCTAAGAATTCAGAATCCTAGCGGTATCAAGAATTTTCTCTGCTCTAGCCAACCATTCCTCGGCTAAGGTTGGATCGGGCTTCCCAAAGAATGGATTCTTTATCAGCTTAACAAACCTATCAAGGGTAAGACCCCCATCTCCTAACACCTGAGCAGTATTCAACTTCTCTTGGGGTTGTTCAACTTGTTGAGCACCTCTAACATTGCCTTCATTCACTACTTTTTACACATTTGTATCTACAGGGAGATTTCCACCCATTTGTCTCATTTCATCTACAACTTGCTGGAGTATTTGACAAGCCTCCAGTAATCAACTATTAGTCGCATGATTATTATTTCTAGTGGAGTGCTCTTCTACATTTACGTGTGGGTTGTGCCCATCCTAACCTTCAGCATTAAACTCGCGATTATTCCTTCTTTGAGTTCCTTCATCAGCCATTTCTCTATTGTTTCATTTATTTTGCGCTCCGCGCTCTCGCTTTGTTGTAGGCCTATACACACAACTCTGCATAAGAACCCCCACATAATATGCAATATTCAATAATCATTAACCACACAATGCCTTAGGATCTTATCACAGCTCTGATACCCAACTATAACGCCCCAACTTAAGGTTACCTCAACCCAGCTGAAGCATTACGACACATCAGCTAATCACATCATACTAATAATACAACTCATTCTAACTCACTTGGTAATTAAACCATATTATACAAAATTAAAGAGTTTACTATTACAAAACACACCTAGTAAGCTTTCTGCCAGATCTCAAAGTTGACATACTGTACTATTCAAGTGCAATTTAATTCACAAATGTGCAAGTGACCCTTTATATGTCTTCTCACCGTGCCTCACACCTTCTCTTTGCCTTTCGAAGGACCGACTCCTTGATCTAAAATGTTATTATGGGTAAAAACCCGTCAGCCCACTGGCTCAATAAGATAATCACAGACATTTAATGTAACTTTCAACTCAAGAATACTGATAATTAGGGCTGTAAATGAACAGAGTTGTTCACGAACAGCTCGTGGTTCGTTCCCTAAAAAGCTCATTCATATTCGTTTGTATAATATACGAACCGAACATGAACAATTTTTAGCGCTCGTTTAATAAACGAGCTGACCATGAACGTTGGAAAATGTTTATGATTGTGTTCGTGAACATAGTGTTCGTATAATAAATTAATATTTTTATAATTGAAATAGTTAATTGTACATATTCTATGTAAAATAATTTTAAAAAACTGATAACCTAAAATCAATTAACTAAAAGACCAAGCCCACTTATAAACCCAAATATTATTAGCCAAGCCCAAGTCCAAAAGATAACCCCCCAAACCCTAAAACACCCTTATTCTCCCAACCGGCAGCCACACATTTTATCTTCATTCTTCTCACAGCCTCTATCTCTCACAGCCGCACTCAGCACTCTACTCTCCCATCCCTCCATCTACTCACTCTCACACATACACATACACACAGATCGCACATAGCTTTTCTTTCTTTCTTCATAGACGCACATCACGGCTATGATACCGATCATTCTCATTTTCAATCCATCCCGAAGAAGAGGACATTCGCTGTGCAAGAGATCTACTCCAATCGAGCCGTTTTCTTATATGTGCAGCCACCGGTGCCCAGATCTGCGATTAGTGACGCTGCTTCGTCTACCTACGATGTCGTAATCACCTGACCTCGACGCCGTCCTCTTCCCGTCAACGATGCATGCATCATCTTATTTTCTATATCTTCGTTGCCAATCAATAAAGATTGCATCCCTTCTTGTATCTTCTGTAATATTATTTGTTTTGATTCATTATAGCTTGAATTGAAAGATTTCAAGTTTTTTTTTTTGCAAATTTTAGGGATTTGGTTGGAAGTTTAACATACACGAGCCGTGTTTCTGAACTCGAGTTCGGCTCGTATTGTTAAACGAGTTGAACGAGCCGAGCCCGAACTTTACAGTCACGAACTCGAGCTGAGCTCGAACATCAATGTTTTAGTTCTTAACAAACTCGAGCCGAGCTCGAACACACCGAAATTTAAACGAACCGAGTTCGAACACACCTATGTTTGGCTTGAACTCGGTTCGTATACAGCCCTACTGATAATGCATTCTATTGCAATTCAATCACATTAAGCAGTTTCACATGTGCACATAACACATATCACATGTTCACACTTAGTTGAGCATTACAAGAGTTTACAATTCCCGAATTCAATCCCATCAGTAGACCACCCTTATGTCACCACACCCAGGATATAAGATCACAACCTTTGCCTCGGCTAAAGGCAAAGTAACTGAAAACAATTGAATACTGATACTGCCTCGGGTAGCAGTTGGAGATACAATTGTTCGGCTCATACGGTGCACCGCTACTCAAACACGATCAAATTAACTCCTAATCATTTACATGGGGTGGCATAATAATCATCAACAATATATCAATCATCCCTTACAATGAAAGGATGTAACATCATCTCCATAACATCTTGAACATGTAACATAATCATTTATATTCAGCAAATGAGCTTCAATTATAGAACTTAACAAACATGTCCAAACCCATATTCAAACCATGTCTAATTTGACATAATTCCATAAACATACAAGAACCTATTTCACGTCTTCCATAACCTCAAATATGTTAAACATGAATAGATTCACTTATTAACAAGTCACTAACAAGTATTCAAAAGTTTGACAAAGACCTCATACTAAAAGAATTACGCTAACATAGCCTATATCTATATTCATGTCTTGAAAGCCCATTAAAAAGCTTTAACTATCTTACCTAAAAGAAGAGATGAAAGAACCAAAATTTCAGATTTGAAACATCTTCAAAATACTCCTCAAAACACGTTCAACACATTGTTTGAAGCTCATAGAAACTTTCTAGTCAATTGCTTGAGGTTCCCTTTTAAAAAAACAAGCCTTAATTCTAGATTTTTTGACGTTTTTGGTTGCTTTTCTTACACTTTTCTCTCAAAAAACAAGGTAAGAGAATTTAAGCATGTCAATTCAGTCTTTTAAATCAAATTAGAAGCAGGTAGGAGGTGTCAAGTGGAGGTGAAGAGGTGGAGAAGTCAAGCACGACAAGGCTTTAAGCACAAAGTGGCAAGACACGGTTGTGCCACCTAGCAAGCATGACAAGGCTGGAAGCATGAGGTGGCAAAACAAGATTATGCCACCTAGCAAGCACGACAATGCTAATCAAAGTACGACAAGGCTCGAAGCATGATGTGTCGCAATGCTATGTTGTCACGTCATAAGCACGAGTTGGCACAATTCTTTGCAAAAAGAAAAACAATTCACAGGCAGTGTGGTCAACAACCAGTTACTCCCAGCTACAGTTTTTACCATTTTTTTTGTTTTCAACTCTTTCAAAAATATTTTTGGTCATTCCAAGTGAACATTTAAAGTTTCTAAACATCAAATACTCTTTTTCCATTTCTAGCACTTCGTCCACCTTCTTAGACAATTTACTTAATTCAAGGTGTTTAACATTTAAACATACATTCAAATATGTTACAATGGATAGTTCGTTATAACCATTTTCACATAGAGTGATGCATCTAATCTTACTTAAATATGTAATCAAAGCAAATGTTGGGTTCTTGCACAATCTATGTCTCGGATTAGTCCAAATCCTTTCCTACTGGTCCAGTCGCAGTCTCAGTCTAGATGTACGCTCGAGGGTAAAAACTCACAGTTCAGGTTGGCATGAGGACACCATGCACCAGCCTCAATCCAAATCAATCTTCAGTTTTAGTCCAGTCTCAATCAGAAGTTATGTCTGAGGTTATAGCCTTCAATTGAAGATAATATATAGATATTACGTACAATCCTGTCCCTCTTCCAGTTCCGATTCTAGCTCCAGTTCCAGTTCTAGCTCCAAGTTCAGTATGCTAAGTCGACCAATTTTTGTTACAATTCCATCTGGCTTCTTGGGATGCGCCTCGTGGCTAAGCGACTTATTATTGTTACTATCGGCCCCGGCTCTTAGTCATAAACCCTCAGTTTGTCTAGATGACGAATTGTCGTTACTATTGGCTTCGGCTTCTAGATATGCTTTTCTCCTCATTTGCCCAAGTGACCAATCGTACTATTGGCTCAGGCTCTTCGGCATGAAGTTTTTCTAGCTCTCGTTCCAGCTCCAGCTCTAGTTTTCAGTATCCCTAGACAATCAATTGTTGTTACCATTAGGTCCAGCTTTTTATAGGTATGTCATTGTGGCTAAGCAGCCAATCATTGTTACTATTGGCTCCAACTTTTAGTCATAAGCTTTCAGTGCATCTGGATGACCAATCATTGTAACTGTTGACTCCAGCTTCTAGATGTGACATCATGTTTAAGCGACCAATCATTGTTACTGTTGGTTCCAGCTCTTATGCAGGATTTCTCAGTATCCTTATACGACCAACCATTGTTACTTGTTGGCTTCAACTTCTAGGGATGCACCCCTTGTCTAACGAGCAATCATTGTTACTGTTGGTTCTGGCTCCAGATAAGTTCAATTTCATTTCCTCTTTTGGTATTGCTCGACAACTAATGGTTGTTACTATTGGCTCCGGCTTTGAACAATATTCGCACCCTTTTCGAACTACGTTGGTTTGATTTCTTTCTAGGGATACATAAGAAGCCTTATAAAGGTTCGACCTTGTATTTGTGTGAGTCTTTGAGTTGGTTTTGAGTCTTGTGGTCTTTTCTGTATTTTTGCTACAAAAAAGTGTCATCCTTTTACGGTGATGTTTGCCTCCAAGCAAGCTCCCAAACCGAGGGGCTCCGTAAACACCTCATTTTTGTAATCTTTTTATTCATTAAATAATTTTTGGACTTTATTGTTAATTAAATTTATTATAATTATTATAGGCTTAGGCCTAGTAATATAATGAGCCTAATCTATTTAATTATGTCCAATAAGTTGTCCAGCTCAATCCAGTTTGAGTCTAGTAGTTAAAGTTCAATCCAGTTAGTTAGGTATAACCCAAGTTAAAGTCGAGATTGTGATTGATTAGATGATTTGGAAATGTCTTGTGATTTATCCTTAATATATGTGATTAATCCTTGATTTGTATGACACAAGTAGATAGTTTCTGAATCTGGTTCATCTCATCTGTTTATATCAGAGATAATTACTAAAGTCATACATATAATGTCTTGAAATTTGGAAAAACAGTTTTGGGGTGAACCAGCCTTGTTTGTCGAATTTTTTTTCAAGTTTCGGATTTTCATCAAATATTTAGCTTTATTACCAAATCACAGATTGAGATATTCATCCTTATCATTTTTAGTGCCCAGACCTCACCACAAAAAAGGGGTTCGGCGACGCTTAAACAAATGCCATAAACTAGCTAAATTGAAGACACTTCTATCATAACGTCAAATAATTTATGACACAACTTTTTTACGTGCCACAAAGTTTTCGACGTTTTAGTATGTCACTTATTAAACGTCGCTTTACTCATTCGCGACACTTATGAAATGACATTTACCAACATGTCACTTAATGGCGACACTTATAGTAAAATGTTGTAACTCTTGGATGCTACACGGCATCGTTTCATCGTTTCTTCTTTTACTCATCATACATCATAAAACGTCGGAAATAAAAAAAAATATATGGTGGGGAAATTGAGTTTTAGCCTCGCGCCAATATTTTCAGCTTGTTCATCTTCTCCAAAGCTACCGGTCGAGATTCAGCCTCCCTCTCTTTCCCCCCAAATCAGCGTTTCTGCCCTCCGTAAATTAGCCTCAAAAAGTTCCCAAACAGTCTCTATCTCTCTCACGCCAACAATCGGCCAGACCAGGTTCTTCTCAGGTACGTACATAAGTTGGTCTCTCTCTCTCTATCTCTCTCACACACACATAATTTCTACATCTTGTAAACCCTAGTTGTCCCAATTTGATGTTCTTGGAGTTGAAAAATTAACATACAAGAAGGGCAGGGGTAACATCAGTGACTACACTAGGAATTCATGGGGGGCCTGGGTCACAAGGAATTCACCCAATTCAAGCTTAATCTAAAATGATTTTTTGGACCTGCATGATGTTTAATTGGGTTTGGTTGGAATGTTGTTGTGTACTGAATAAATTTTTTCGAAGATTATTATTCTAGTTGCTTAATTCTTCTGCCCCATAGTATATTTTCTACCAGTTTCGGTATGTATATATCTCTGGATTAATTATTTACAGGGTTTTTTTTAATGGATGTTCATATAAATCTGAAAGCATTCTTATGAGGCTATGAAGAGTAGCTTTATCTTTCTTAAAGTGTTACTAGCCCCAAGTTGTCATATTTAAGGAGATGTTTAGAAAATTGGTCAAGCATATGGCAAATGTTCGTTGCCTTCGCATTGTATCCAAGAGAGACGGTAAATGGAGAGAGAGAAATGGGTCTCACTAATTTAGGAATATGTAATCCAGGATTTTAGTGGGGTCATTTCCTCAATATGCTCTCTAAGCATACGTCTTAAGCATACGTGTTATCTGCAGTATGCTCTTCTAATGGGTTGCGCAACTCCTAAATATTGCTTATTCATATGAGTTCCTTTTCGGTCCATTTGCATTAATGACAATGCTTAAGGCATGGCTAGTGGTTGAGAATTGAGATAGAATGAACAGTTCTTTTGTATGTGGTGTAATTATCGTCAGTATCATGAAGGTGTAATTTTAACTTCTGCTCAGCAGTTTATTTTGCAGATTGCTAGTTTTATCTTGTAGCAAGGCATAAATAGCATTGAAGCGATGATCTTCTTCGGGGTAAATGCTAATATATAGAAGGTAACAAAAAGAACAAGCCTTGTTTCTTTTTCTTGATCATATTATCTTAACTTCTGATGGTCATAGCTTTCTTGTGCTAGTGCTATTTGTATATCGTTATACTAGCTAAAATCCAGTGCAATGGTAGATCAAATACAATTGTTGGTCATCCATCGGTCATTTTTCTTGTTAAAAAGCTGATATTCTAGCGCTAGTTTTAGTGACAAAAGATGTATACGTTTAAATTTTTTAGCAAAAAAAGAAATTGAAATTGTGAATCTTTCAAGAGTATTGTCATTATCACGATAGCAACGACGCAACTGATACTAACACAACAGAGAGAAGTAACTAATAATTTGATGAACATAAGTTTGAAGTATTTGAGCTCTCTGAAAAACCGCAAGGAAAATAGCTAAAAACGCAATATTTTGAATCCTCATGCTCATTCACACATCACTGGTAGATAACCAAAGGGTTAGCACATTTACACTACACATATTCTAGTGAGGTGTGAAAAACATTAAGAAATGTAAGACTCTCTTTTTGGTTACCCCGGTGATTTGAACCGTAACAAAGTTATTGTACTTTAGTTTAAAATAATAAACAAAAGACTGAGTTTCAAAATGTTTAGTTACAATAGTAGTTGTTGCCAATTTTTTGCTACTACTCTTAGGGGCTAATAATCGTCGATAAATACACAGTGGTAGTTCTAGTGGTTAATATGTTGTTAGCTATATAACAATTGACACTATAAGTAAATAACTTATATAGTAATAAAGGTACAGTTGCAGTCATATTCCTTCTTTGTTAGACATTAAAAAGATGGAGCATTACCAGATTTGCAAATACCCACCAAAATCATAATGTAAGTAACAATTCGAATTGTCTAACTCGTTTCCCTTGTCTACCATATCAGAACTCTAAACACACAGTAATAATACATCAAATGTAGGAAGAAGCAAACTGTAACATCCCGGAATTTTTCCGAAATGTTAACACTCAATCGATCAGATACACTAACAGAATATGTACTCATAATCCAAAGTGGACAACCATCATCAGAGCAACTAACCTTCAATGAAATCATACTCTTAATTTATTTCATAAATAAAATACCAAATTGATATCCTACAAAATTTAAACAATACTCTTCACCCACGCAGGGGTTCTAATAGAATAACTTAAACTCACTCGCTCGCTCGCCTCTAGTCCAATTTCAAGAAATCTAACGCTGGTTACTACCTGCAGAAAGGAAGTCAAAGGGGAGTGAGCTTTTGAGAGCTCAGTAAGGTCACTCAAATGAAGAAACTGCGAAACAATTACAGATGCATGAAGAAACTAGTTCGATCAGACATCAATATGAATTTTCAGATACGATACAAACAATCAAGAATGCAAGAACATGAGCAACGACAAAGCCACACAGGCAGTGCAGGGTAATCACTTAGCAAAGCCACAAAGGCGATGCCCATTAACACTTTCCACCGGCTAGTCCATTTAGGCACTAGCCCACACCAATACACTGGCTAGTCCGTCAAGGCACTAGCCCACACCAATACACCGGCTAGTCCATCAAGGTACTAGCCCACACCAATATCCTCCATTATATGCCAACTCCCGCCAAACACACCAATGCACAATCTCATGTCAATATGCAGGATGAAAACATTTCGATCATACAATGATTTAATCGATGCACAACGAGAAATAAACACAGAGCATCGAATATGATTTTCAATAAACGCTTAAGGCTCAAGAAAAGGGTATTAAAGGTAAATAACGCATTCTCATAACAAATATAACAGAGTCCAAAGAAATTCGATAGCAATTCCAAAAAAATATACGAAAACAAATTGATGAATTGGGGTTCGGATAGAAATCCCTTACCTCGATCCACGCTATGCAATGTTAATTGACATCGATCCAAAAGTCGTTGAATTAACCTAAATTGGCAAATTCATTTATTAGAAAAATAATCTACACTACTATACTATAAACCCTATTATCAACTACCCAAACGGCGCTCACTTCTAACCCCAGAATGACGCAACTCAAAACGGTTCCCGCGCACGACCAACCTAACCGAGAACCCTGTACGATCCTGAATGCATGTTGATATCCCAAAATTCAAAATAAAACACTTTTATAGCTTAAAACCTTATAAGAAGTCAAAATATGAATTTTCTGAATTTTTGAATATTTTCGAATTAAAAATAATATCCTTAAATACACTAAAAACTTATAATTTTTATACAAGCCTTAATATATGTATAAAAATTTTAGGAATAAAAATCAGGATTTAAAAGGCGCTAAAACTATTTCTATATTTTTCGTTTGGCTAAAATCCAAGCGATACGAAAAATGATAACAAATCAACTCCAAAAATTATCAAACTTTTACTGAGTCTTTATTATGCTATAGAAACATTACTTTAATTTTTCTAAAACATTTTCATGGGTTTGAAGGCTCCAAAAGAGTTTCATATGTCTGAATTTAGAGAAAATATAATAAATACATACAATATCAGAAAAATATGAAATTTTCACAGAAACTATAATATTGTACTAAGAACCATCCTGTAAATTTTCAGAATTTTTGGACAACCGTACAATATCCAATAGCCACGTTGTACAACTGTTCATGCACAGTGTACCACCTTTGCTGTAGAGACCCATCACTGTTGAACCTCCTCCTCCTTCTCTGCTGTCCAAAACCCAGAAACAAACTCACTCACATGCCTGGTTCATTCATTCCCTATACACACACACATCTATACTACTTTCACTCATTTACACACACACACAAACACACAACAAAACACACTCATATTTCTCCACACCCACTGCCATACTCCCTGCTCACTCACCTTTTAATTTGGTTCCACACACTCACAAGCACCACTTCACTCACACAGGCCTATATATATATATATTACACACACACACAGTTCACTCACATGCCCATATTTGTCCAAGCCTTTATGCACATCAATATACCATGTCCTTTAACCTCCAAAACTCATTGTCTTTCACACCCAATTGCCCACTGCTGTGACCTCTTCCTCCATTCTTTCTACACACATATATATTTATATACCGTAGCACACATATGGACAACCACCTGCACCCCATACGCACAGCCCCGCGCCAGCTTGTAATTGCACCATCAGGTTGTGCAAATCCTCATGCTTCCTCTCATATACCCACACTGCTGTAACGCATACTAGCACACGCAAAACACTCACTATCTCACCTGCCAAACACACTTACACCGTCTAAACATTACCCCCAGACACTACCCCATCCAAATTCGGCTATCGGCGAGTGCCATCGCACCAAGGCCAGCGATTGACATCACCACACAACACCTACCATTAGATTTGCATCATCTTCGGCATTGTTCCACAACCATCCCTACAGTTCGCTCTATACCCATTTACAATACACACGGCTGATCCATTTAAAATACCCAGCAGTCATAATCCCTTTCAAAACCATTACATAACATAGAAGAAAACTTAGAAATTCACCGGAGAAGCCAACTCCTTTGGCGGCAACTCCATCTCACGGCTACCGAGCCCACAAACCCGTATACATGCAAATCCCTGAACTCACTATATTTATATGTATACATATACTGAAAAATAAACATAAGTTCACGATGTCTTACCGGAAAGTTTCGCCAGAAAGAGTCCCTCGATCTCTATCTCTGAAGCCCCTCTCTCTCTACGCCTCTGCCGCATTCGAATATCAGAAGGAGAAGAAACAGCTTGGACGGCTGCTCCAACAGGGTCTTATATATGTAATTAAACAAACCCTAAATTGGAAAACTACCACAAAGCCCCTAAGCTCTCGTTAGATATTCTAATTTTTACCCAGAACTTTTATTATCTCTAAGCGGTCCAAGTTAGGAAATAAAAAAAAAAATAGCGGTTGCTACATGACCCAGCTTACACTAATCGTCGCTAGGAGTTGTTAAATAAAAATCATAATAAAACTGAAAAAAATATCGACGCTAAAAATATATTCGCCGCTAAAATTTCTAATCAGATCAGAAAAAGTATCGGGTTGTTACACAAACCGTTCACAAACAAAATCGATAAGCAATAGTTGGAAACAAAAATCGAATGCAAGAATGCAACTCAACCACAGTATGTGTAAATTTAAGTAAGACATTAAAAAACATTATTCACCACATCATAATTTAATTAGAATCCATTGCAAGTTAGAAGGCAAAAATGAAAAAGTAGCCCAACTAATAACCAACTAATAACCATTTAGGAGTCACCTTCAATGATCACTTGATTTTTTCCTCCCCCGATAGATATCTTTATTACTAGCAGCGCTGCAGCCGTTTCTGCACCTTCCACCACCGTGGATGTTATCTTCTCCGAGATTGTTGATACATATCACCTTGCCGTCATGATGACTTAGAATCGCTAGTAGATATGAGAAATCTTTTCTAACTGCTGAAATTGAAGTTAACTTTTGTTTAGTTGAAAGGTGGGGAATCCACCCCTTCTTTGATTTCTTGGTGGGCTGGGGCAGAAGATTTTTAAGAAATGATCTGTACGTCTTGCTAATCATAATAGCACTGAATGTGAGGCAAATCTCCTTCTCCTCGAATAGTGCACCGAATGTGAGTCTTGCTAAGATTTCTTGATGGCACTGAAAGTCTTGCTGCAAAAAGAGTGTACTTGTTGTGTCCGCCAGTGGAGTAGTGAGGTGCTTACTTGATTTATGATGCTCTTCAGGAAGGATATGATGTCGCCATCCCCATCAATTTCTGGTGGTAGAAGATTCTCTGCAGTTGACATCCAACATGCCCAGGCAATGAGGTGTAGGAAAAAATGGGTGCTTTGATGTTTCTTCACTTTGCCCATTCAGTGCACAAATCAGGGTTGATTTTGATCCGTTTCATTCTCATGATCTTATGCCTTCTCTTGATCTTAGTTTCCCAGAGAATTTTTTGTAGTTGGTTTGGGTGGAGGGGGTGGCTCTAATAGCCAAAGGTATTTTCAAAAAGTAATTGTAACCAAATGTACTGCTATTGCAGTTTTTGTAGTCCATCATTTACCCTTATAACCTTTTCTGATGTGAATAATGAGTGAAAAAGGGTATAATTGCCATTTACTCGCTCTTCATAACTAAATGGATGAAGTTATGGCTAAAATGTAGGATGAGGAAGTTCAGAACGGTTTTGCCACAAAAGAGAGAAAGAATGTTGAGTAATTTCAGTTTACATCCAATATAGATTGTAGACACATAATTAGTTTCATTTGAAAAAACCGAAATTTCTAAGAAAATTGGATTGAGTTTTTGGAGATCAAAGAAGCTACTAATCGAATCCAAATATATATTATAGATAGCACAGATTGTTTGTGCTACTGTTGTGTCAATGTTGTTGTGGAAAATAGATTTCTTGTGCTACTGCTGCTGGTGCCAATGGTTGACAAATGCTTTGTGTTAAAAACTGGCTTGTAGCGTTGTGGGAAATGTGCGGTGGTTTAAGCCTTAGTGTAGTTCATGTTCACTAGCATAGAAAAGAGCGTTTATAGTGGGTCAAATGGGTCTGTGCCGCATTTTGTGTTTGATAGTCGCTATAGGTTTTTGCATCACCACTTACATGTGACGCCTTATGCATTTTTTATTTTTTTTCCCAAGTGTAAGGGTATCCAAGAGCAGCTAAATATTTCATCGATGTTTAGTCTTGTCACTCCTGGATGTGATTATTTCCATGATTGTTGTGTGGAGGTTAGGAAGCACATAGCCTCCTTGGTACAAAAAGTGAGGTTATGCAGCAGGCTGTCTCTCATCTTAGTTTGACATCGATTCTTAAGACTGTCAGCCAGTAAATTCTGAGACCAATTGAATTTCTTTTATTGTTACACCTATTTTAGGGTCAGAGTGCCCCCTTTTTCTTAGATTTGTTTTTGGGTCATTTTGTGGGTGTTGGTATAGGAGGTGGATGGCAAAGGTTGGTGGCATACATTAACTTGGGGTGCTATTATATGTTGGGGCTCCCTCTAGGTTACCTTCTCGGTTACCAAGCGAATCTCGGACTGGAGGTAGCACTTTTTGCTAATTAGTTAGACTGTAAAAAGTGAATAGATCTGCATGACTCAAACAAGTCGTCTATGCATGTGTTTTGGTTTTGCTCTATATTAGCTAGCTCTGTCTTTTGTATATCTTTAGCTACTAGATCTAATTCTAACTGGTTACGACTTTGGGGCGGTACGATAGCTGGAACTGCTCTTCATACAGTGATTTTTGCGTTCATTCTTTACAGAACAAACTAGAATAAGGAGGTCAGTCAATTGATCTTTAAGCTGTTGATCACATCACAGTTTAGTGAACTTGTTTTAGTGGCTTTTGGCTCTTACTCTTGAGTTCTTTCTGTTGGTTCACTTAGGTATATACTCTTTCAAATCATTCAAGAAACATCTGAATATGATGTCAGGAAAATTCTTTGTAGTTTGGACAGGAATGGTATGGTACTAGAAGGAGTATTAGATAGTCTGATCATGCGTGGAAAAATCAACCTCGTCCAAGAACCTTGAAAAGCCTCGTTCAAAATTGTTCTTAATTCTTCTCCTTTCGCTTCAGTAAACATTTTATCTCTCTAACCTGTTCGAACCTACATAGAAGTCATAACCTTTGTCGATAAGCTCATGGAATGAGTACCAGCTACATCAAGGGGACATGTCAGTTGCAAATATTCGTTTCACGTGATTCTCTGTTTAATAATTTCTGCATCTCCCAACTTAAAATTAAGTGATTATAAGCCCCCTCTAACTTGAAATACTGGTCTACTTCAGGCATGTGTTAATTCAAAAGTACACAGCACAAGCTGGACATGAACTTCCTTTTCACATTCCCACGATATATGATGAATGAAACCAACAAATATGATGAATGAAACCAACATGAGCGTATTCAAATTTAGCTGATTACAATTACCTTAGTACAAGAAACACAAATGCCATTTACTGCCACAAATGATATAACTGTAGGAATTCTGTTAGATTTTTTTGCGGTACTTTGGCAAACTAAATATATTTTTGGTCTTTAAATAACATATAAATAATGTCATTGCAGATCTTTAGTTGAATGCAAAGCGTGCTATAGGCAAAGAATAGGACGAGGCCATCTGATACTGCAAAGTTAATTATAAGTTTTTGTTGTTCTCTATTGTCCAATGAGGTTTATTCATCTAGGTGAAAAGGAACTGTATTTACTTGAGGCACATTGCACTTTTTGTATGTGTACCTCTATATGTAATTGATGCGATGTGTTTTGATGTTACATTATGCATTACGTTCATTGTGCTTAATATCTTGACAACATGTGGTTAGTTGTGTAATAATCATATTTGATGTGATCCTTTGCGTTGCTTAATTAGTGCCTTATGTTGTTGGTTTTGTGCGTGTGATATTACCCGTGGACGTTGTGGCGTTCAATTCTGGGAAATTTCATGTCAACAATCTGGACGATATTGGAAAGAATGAAATAAGTTGTTCTTGATTGGCACGATCTTATAGGATCTGAGGGTTTTGACGCTTCAGTGGTGCATAGCTTGTTACTAAACTAATCTTAACTGTTATGTAGTAAGGAAAAGGTTATTTCCACCCTCAAATCTGCTAATCTCTCCCCCCCCCCCCCCACCCCCCTCTTTGCTGCTAAGAGATCAATACTTCTCACTAAAGATCATTTAGGTGACGAACACGGGGTGGAAAAGCATACAAGTGGATAGAAATAGCATTTCCCAGATACTGAATAGTAGCAAAAACGTGTAGGCCAGTTGTCTATTGGTTTTTTTTTTTTTTTAATGTAGTCAAGAATTTGGCTTCTTAACTACCTAGGACATAATTTTGTGTGTGATTTAAGGATATGATTATTTTGTTCATTTAATTTGTACACTCTCTGGCTCAAAATCAATATGGACAAGAGTTGGATTAATATACCAAATAGATTGGATCCTTTGTATGAGAAATGGGCTAATGATTTTGTTCAGTTTGCCTTCAAGGATAGACCTCATGCTACAGAGATTCCAAGCCCATGCACGAAGTGTCGTAACATGAGATTCGTGAAGAAAGTAGATGTGGCAGAACATATTGTGGTTGATGGCAGAACATAGTGTCGTAACATGAGATTCGCCATTGGATTTTTCATGGCGAATTATCGTTGACTTCAAGTCTCGTTCCTGAACCAGCCGTGGGTGACAGAACACAAGAAATGATACGCGATGCTTTTGGTGTCCCTATGTTTAATCAGCATGATGAGATAGGTAGTGGGGAAGGAAATGAAGATAGTGATGGCCTCAATGATGCAACTAAGAAATTCTTCAATCTCGTAAAGGAAGCTGAACTCTGCTACTACTATAGTATCATCTTTCTTTATACCTGGTTTAGTTATGACATAAGCTCAAACCTCCACAGTTCCCCTTTTTCTTCCTTTCCCTCTCGGTCATAAAAATGGATTCATTTTATCTTTCCTCTCTTAGCGTAGCAGCTCTCTTTGGACCAATGAGAATAAGATATAATATTGTTGGTACATTGACAGCTTTTTGAGCACGTCTCTTCTTGTAATATCTCGAACTTTAGGAGCTGTTTAAAATAATCATCTGTGCTCTAAAAAATAAACGGGCTATAATTTTGGGCAATGCTCGGGTATTAGTAGTGTATGAAAGCTTAAAAGAATTTTGGGGCAAAATTGTAATTTTCAAAATTTATGGGGTTCATTTTGTAATTCTGGAAAACTTGGGGGCATAATGTAATTAATGTTTTTAGTGATGAAAAATAATGAAATGAGTGACGGTATATATTTTAGTGACATCTAGTTAAATTAAGAATGATTGAATAATTTTGGGGCTATTTTGCAAATATGAAAATTTTGGGGGCCAAATCTCAATTTTTGAAAGTTGGTACTAATGTGTCAGATTTTGGAAAAATGGATCACAAGATATTGCCACCTCCTACTTCCTAATTAATGACTAATGAACTTATATTATAAACAAAATGGAGGGATAAGTCTTAAGGGAAAAAAAAAACTTTTGGGGATGAGAATTGAAATTCGGGAAAAACAAGAACAAAGAAGAACAGTCGTAGAAAACTGCCAAGAACACTGAACAGAGCATCTCGGGGGAAGGGGAGAATCAAGATATAAAGGGAGGAAGTCAAGCCTAAATTCGAGAGGTGAGTTACCTAACTCCTAGTAGGCATGTTCTAGTGTGTGTTTCTGGATTTTGTGTGTGTTTTCGATCACTGAGGGGCGTATGATTTTGCCATGAACATAGCTGTGAAGCCATGTTGGGAGGGGGTATTTTCTGGGGAATAGATACTTCGGGTGAAGGAGTTTAACCATGAAATCATGTAAATGGAGTCATTAGGTCACTGGTTAGTCGAGTTGTGGGCTGGTAGGGGGTAAGCGATGAAGAATCGTGACTGTGCAGTTGGGCAAAGTGGATTGCAGTGGTTGTATGGTGTATATATGTGAAATTCGGACCTTTAAATTCATATGGAAATGAATGTTGATGTGATTATGAAGTGACATGGTTAATTTAGGAGTGAATGGGAGCACCCACTGAACACACACGGATTACCGAGAGTTGTGTGTGTTTGAGTGTGTAACTGTGTGTGTTCAGTGGGTGTGACTGTGCGCGTGTGTGTGTAATGGTGCATGATTGTGTGTATTTAGGTGTGTTGGAGTGTGTGTTATGGGAAGAAGTTCGTGAAAATTGTGTGTGTCTTGAGTGCTTAGGCAGAAAGAAGGGGAAATGGGGGAGAAGCTGTGTGTGATGAAGGTGAGTTGGTAGGTGTTTGATCTTAACAGTAACCGCTATTGTCGTTAAAGGTAGAAATTAAATAGGCAGTTTTTAATCCAATTTTCTATAAATAACTTAGATCAAAATTAGACAAAGTCCAAAACAGTAACCCCAAATATTTTTACGAGAAGTACACTTCAGAATATTTCGAGAATTTTCAGTCACCGCGAATGACGTTAAATTATGGTATTGATTAAGAAGAGTTATCAAAATATTTAGCATAATAAATTAAGTTATTTTAATCTGAAAGTTTTAGAAAAACCCTAATTTACTTATATGTTTCATTACTTAAAATTCCGTGTCATTTTGAAGTCAATAGCTATTTTTAACTAAACCGGATTCTGAGCGCTCGATCTAGACACCGATTCGGGATTTTCGGACGAAAAGTTTAAAATATTTTTTAGTCCAAAAATGACTTCAGGATGCTAAAATTTGTGTTTAAAGATGTTTTTGAGATTTTTCCGGTGCCGGGAACTCCCAGAGGTATTTTGGTAATTTATCTCCCGGAGGGGGTATGTTGGTAATTGTACTTTTAAAAGGTATTTTTGCAAAAATTCACACAAGGTAAGGATATTTTAGTGATTTTACTTACAAAAGGGCTGTTTTGGCAATTTAAGGGTGAGGGGGGTATTTTGGTAATTTGCCACCTCGAAGGGGTATTTTGGTAATTTTACCTATAAAAGGTATGTTGAGGTAAATTCATATACAATAAGGTTATTTTAGTGGTGTTACTCACATAAAGGCCGTTTTGGTGATTTAAGTCCAAGAGGGATATTTCTGTAGTTTTATATACCCGATAAGTGAGGTTCATTTTGGGAATATGCGTGTTTCCGTATTAAGTTATAACATTGTACTGTAGGCTGTGTTCTGATGATTTAATTATTTCGTTTAGGGTAAAGTTAAAGACTTTCAGGTTAGGACAATATAGCAGCAGATCCAAGTAAGGATTTATATCTAAATCCTGGGTAAGGACTTCTGTCCGAACCCTTATTTTGATAACTCGTACTCGTAAGTACTCTGTTTTTATTTTATTTTTATGACTAATGTCGAACACTGGATTATGTATTGATATTAGCATATTATTGCCCAGAGAACTCTAATATTGAACCTAAATCGATTATTTAGAAATCTTACTAATGCGCGCCTGTCATTGCATGCTGGGCATATTCCCTAATTGTTTGCATTCTTTCTTCTGAACTATTGTGCCTAAATTCGATAATTGTCTGTAATCGTTCTGGCTGTTTGTTTGTGGTTGGAATTCCGGGTGATGACTTATCTTTGTGTGTCTATTGTTATTGAAACCCAAATTGATTTTGGTGAGTTGAGTTTATTTTAATGCTCATTGATATTATTGATTTTGTATTGTGGGGAGGAGTTATAAGGCTGAATTGTTATTGCTTCATACGAGGAAGCATGCTAGTTTCTTGATCGATGAAGAGGGCTAGTAGTTATATACTGGTACATCATGCATGTGTACACCATAAACTGACATTGCAACCGTCCACGATCAACATCTTTGATTTTATTAACATTGTATCCTACCGTGACTGTGACGGAATTGACCTGAAAGGATTGTCCCAAATGATCTCTGTGCGTTTTGAAATCCTCTGGAAAACCATCACTGTATTTTGGAGTGATGGCTTTGAAGATGATATTTTATTGATCGTTTTGGAACCCATCGTGATTGTTATTATCTATTTTAGTATTTATTTATGATAAATTATGATCATTTTGGAAATTATTGAGTTTTTTTATCGTTTGAAGTATTTTGGAAATCATCGTCGGTTGGATTCTTTGGGAAATTTTTCCAAGGCGGTTTGCTAAAAGATGAGTACACAATATTTTGTGGTAGTCAAAGTGCTATTAACTTGCGGAGCAAAAATTCTAAGTACCACTCTCGAACGAAGCACATTGATGTGCGATATCATTAGCTTCATGAAGTCACTGAAAATGAAATGATCAAGCTGAAGAAGATCCATACGTCATACGTGATAATGAAGGTTATTCCAATAGAAAAGTTTCAGCTTTGCATTGAACTCGCATGAAGTACTGTTGAGAAGCGCAAAGGTGAAGACAACTAGAGAATGTTTTGGGGGAACCCAAGCCAAGGTGGAGAATTGTTAGTGATTTTTTCTTGGACTCAACTGTGAAGGATAAGCATGCAATGAAAGATGAGAATGCATCTCTTGTTCGCACAAGCCAAGTTAATTACTATTCTAAAGTGACTAGTCATATGTGAAAAAGATTTACACACTAGGCATTTGGAAACTACTCACCTGCTTTTTCTCTTACAAAAGGAGAAGTTTACAAAAGGTTTAGACACAACAAATGCCAAAACTGAGAAGTTTTTAGTTGTTAAAAGGTAAACGTAATGATGCAAGAGTTAATAGTAGAGAGTTAAAAAGAGTGCAATGCATTTAGGGCTTATGATTATAATTTAAATGTTAGTGTTAAATGATTTTGTAATGGCACTAGTGAGTGAGAAAAGATCACAGGCAATTTTTATTCATTGAGAGAAAAATAACGAGGGGTGTATTTGGAAATTGGTGAAAGCTTCTTTTGAAATTTCTCCACTTTGTAGGGCAACATATGCAGTGTCCTCTATGTGAATGTAAGCAAGAGGGTGAATCACGTTTAATACTCATGTCCATAAAATTGTGTGCGACAGTTTTTATAGTTCATGTTTTTCTGATTATACTAGTTGTATCTGTTTCAGGGGCCTATGTCTCAGCATTTATTTTCAAGTGAGCATATAAGCAAAACAAACAAAATTACGAGACAAACAATAAGGCTCTGTTTGACAACAAATTTTTTTTTCATTTTCCAAAAAATAAATAGCAGCTTAATTTTTTTTTTAACAAAAACAAGTGGGTGTATGATGACCGATTTTTTATTTTAAGTTTTTTTTTTTTTTTTGGTGTTTGATTATCCAGTTTTTATTTTGAGTATTTTTTTTTGGTAGTTTGTGGTGGCGGTGGTGGGGCGTGGCGGTGGTCGCCGGAGGTGGCTACAGGCGGCCGACAGTGGCTACCGGCGGTGGGAGGGTGGTGGTGGTCTCAAAAACAAAAAACCAAAACTGAAAATCGAAACTCATTTTTTGAGTTTTTAAAAACAGCCTTGATTTAAAAACTGAAGAAAAAAAAAATTTTGGTGACCAAACGTAACTTTTTTTTCAGTTTTCAAAATTGAAAAAAAAATGAAAAAATAAGTCATGTCAAATAGGACCTAAATGTAGTTACGGTTGCGCTGAAGACGTTGCAGACCGATTTGGCCTATCAAGGCTTACTTGGTCTAACACAACTTGCCGTGTCACAAGTCGATAAAGAAGTTCGGTTTGAAGACACCTGTTCGCAGAGGCTTTATTGCTCTAAACCAATGGCTGTTTATTTGAAGACTGTCTAATGAAAAAGATATAAGATAATGGCTGTGTAACACTCGGCTAATTTTGAAAAAGGGAAGGCCACGCATCCAACATACATGTGTCATGGAGATTATAGTTGTGCAACGTGTCAACAGGAGGAGAACTGTGAACAAATCAAAAGGGCCGGTTAAATGCTGAGAAAACTTAAGCATGACCATAAAAGAAGGCGCTATCACATCAGGAGATGTGGCAAGTCATCATATGTAGAAAGGATTTGGCATGAACAAGAAGGTAGAAAGGCATGTGGCGGAACCATACGGGCCGGCTAGAAGAGGAGAGAACCGTCTGATGGATGGTACGGGTTCAGTGGTAGCACGCAGCTGGGATCAATTGTCTTCTTTTCTTACGTATTTTGGGTCAGCTTTTGATTCTATTTAACCATTATTACAAGCTCTATGAAAAAAAATGACAATTCGCTCTTTATTAAAGAACCGATGATAATTTGGCTAGCAAAGTCTTCCCAAATTCCTTGTACTTTCAAGATTGACAGATACTACCATAGTGTATTAGCATATGGCTTAGCGGATATTCGTATTCCTTGTTAATAGTTCAGGGTGGGTGCATGTTACAAGTGAATTAATCGAAAAAGTAAATCATAGGTATTTATGACGACGCTGAGCCTTGAAAGTGATATTGCATGGAAATACCCATGCTTTGCCCATGTATGAATATTTTTTGGTGGATCGATGTCAAGAGCTTCAATTAAGAAGTTACTAAAAAACAACAGAATTTGTTTGATTTAAAGAGGTAAGTTAAAAGTTTTTGACGAATTCTAACAAATGGACAGTTCCAAAAGGATGGACCAAAACCATTAAAAGAAGAAGACTGATGAAAAAGCAGTAGAAAACGAGTAATAATTCAAAGAGACCAGTTATAGGTACCAGGTAATGACCGTGTGTAGTCAAATTTTGCAGATGCCTTGGTCTATGCTTCTGCACTATGATTTTGGACTTTGTCAAATACTCACCTATATTATGGACGGAGTTATCAAATATTTATTAAATTTTGTCTATACAAATCACGTATAAGACGGTGTTGATGACTTCTGAATATTCTGGACAAATTCAACTTAACGTATCATGACCACTATAAATGTGTGAGCGCTGGTATTACAACGTAACTGAGGATTTTGTCCAGCATAATCACTTCGCATGCCATGGATTCTTTCAAGTTTTTTGGGTTTATAGGAATTCTGAAGGAATCACTCAAACTCCTCTCTCAAAACAGGAAGCAAATGACCTGCATAACCACATTCTTCCTCATCCTTTATTCTCTCCTGTTTCTCTTGAACGTTTTCTATGCCAAAGACTTGATACATGACGTGATCTTCAGGGAGACCTTTTTCTCCTCTGCAAGCCCAACGGGGTCCGAATTCGCCAACCTCCTGCTTGGTACTAAAGTAGATCTTCAAATGTTCCAAGGAGTTCATATGGCTTTCATTTCTTCTTACTTCGTTGTTTTGCTTTTCACCCTAAGCACAATAGTTCATATATCAACCTTATCGTACAGTGGTGAGAAGATCTTGTCTTTCAAGGAATTGATTTGGATGGTGGGAATTTCATGCAAAAGGCCATTCTTAACTTGGTTTTACGTAACAATTTTTGGTATAGGTTATGCATTCTTCGTTTTGGCTATATTGCTTCCTCCATTATTGACTTCTGGTCATCTTCTGGCCCAAAAGGGTGTCTACATTTTACTTGTTGTCCTTGCCTTCATTTACTATCTCCACTTATCCGTTGTTTGGGTAGTAGCCTTGGTGATTTTGGTGGTGGAATAAAATTGATTGTTTTGGGTTAAAGGCATTAGGAAAAGTTGGAGTGCTTGTTAAGGGAAAGAGGATCCGTGGTTTTGTTCTAAACTTTTCATTCATGCTATTGTCCACGATTTTGTTTCGTTCTTTTGGGGTGATTGACATGAAAAAGTGGCCAGCGACTAACAAGGTGATTGGGTGGTTTATAATATGTCTGATTTTCCTGGTGAAGATGTTCCAATTCATAGCATACTCGGTGTACTACTTCCAGTGTAAGAAGATCCATGGCGAAGTGATTGAACCGCGAGGGAGCAACCATATCACCACTTCTTCAAGACTTGCCATAAAGAGTGAAGTTCAGCTTGCTTGCATATTTAATTGCACCTCTCCTTCTAGTATTCTCCCTCCAGTTCTGTTGTACTACGTACGTTGTTATTCTCTAAAAGTTTAGTTATCCATATCTAGTACCAAAATTGTTCAAAGATTCCGATCTATCTCCTTTGAGTAATGCGTTATCCTTAGGTCACAATGAAAGGGACGAAGGGCAAATATACCACTTTCCTCTCACAATAGTCGTAGATAATGAACTTGGGATGGGGAATTTACGAAAATTTGGAGGGAATACCTACTTATATTGAACTCAAGTTTTGGCACATATAAACGGCTAGGAAACATATCTCGGTAGAGGACTTGCATATTTGAACTCGATAACTACATCACCCAACACCATTTAGCATGCCCGAAAACATGAAGACCCAAAACAAGCTACTATAAGGCCAAATCACAACACTAACGTACTGTATGCTTCGTGTAGTTGGTGTAAGCAACTACTTCTAATGAATTCCCAAAGGATAACTATCGGGTCTCCATCTCAGTTACTTGGTATGGCGAACAACATTTGGCACCTCCTAACTCATTCAGAGGACTATTTGTGGACCGTACGTATGTAACAATATAGTTTTTTGAAAATTGTACACCCTTTATATTAATCAAGAGCATTCAGAAACTGGTTCAAATTAAAAATGTATTTTATAGTGCAATTAAGTACCGAAAACTTAGAGCGCTTTTTGAATTAATTATAGTAGGATCAACCTAAAATAATTCCAAACTAAATCAGTTGATAAAGATACAAAACTGATTAAATCAGCTTTTAATATATAATAGCTCATTAAATCCTACTCTAAGAAAACAAAGAGTATCGATTAATCACTTTTGCATACTCAAACTCGACGATAAAGTACCAAAGTTTTCCTATCAGTTTCACAGGCTTTATAATATCTTATTGAAACACTAAAATTCTAGGTCATTTTGTCCATTTTGTCACACTGAAACTGATTTTACTACAATTCATCCGGACACCATTCACAACTGAAAATTAATTTGCTAAAAACAACTCAAAGCTCATTTTAAGAAGTGACTGTGATTTAATCAAAATTTGCTTTTGAGAATTAATACCAAATAGACTCTTAGTATACTTTAAATAATATTCAATTAAGTGTGTTTTGATAACAATCAACCTTGCATCACTCAAATAGTGTGCATTCGCCTAAAATAGACCAAATATTTTAAGGAGACTTACTTATCGCTTAATTTTGCACGGGATAGCGAAAATTTGGTAGACAGAATATCACGTAAAAGGAATGTTTACCGCTCTACAAAAAACATCTCCACCACACAGCCATCACCTCCACCACCAATAGTACACATTCCTGGTCACCACCCCACCACTAACACACAACCAATCCACCGCCACCACAAAAAGTCAACTCCACCGCATTGTAACTGCCACCATCATTATGCCGGGAACACAAGGTTCCCCACACTAGAGCCGCCACCACAATCACCACACTAGAGCCGCCACCACAACCACCATTTCATCCATAACAATTACCCTAGCTAGCCAATACCACTACCACACCACTATGTCACCATCATCAGGATGACTCATTACCTCCACCACATAATTGCCACCATCACCACTAGGATGACTCTAGCACCTCCACCACACCATCGTCGCCGCCACTACTACCAGAATGATGCTGCATGCCACCTCTACCACACCACTACATCGTCGGCCCTACCGCCATCACCTCCACATTGCTGCCAACACCGCCTACATCACCAACACACTACAACATGACCAGATGTTACCACCTGGTGCCACCACTACTACGTAACATCCTAACATTACCACCAACGTGTGACCACCTCTCCCACCACCACCACCACCACCATTTCTACACGTTTTTCGAATTACCACAAATATTTCTGTCTGCATCACCACCACTACCACCAAAACCAACGACAACACAACCACCAAGGTCTTGCCATAAGAAATGTAGAATATGACAACATAAGTGTACAATTCTATTAAAAAGATCATATTTGTAAAATGGGACAATTTATCGACATTTTGCTCTTAGTTTACCGTGCATGTCAACTTATTTTTCAGTGCTAGAAATTCATGTACTTAAGTTTTTAGCCCGAAATGTTCAAAGCTTAAGTTTATGACACTTAAATTTCGGATTTATCAAATATAAGATCAGACCTATGTTAGCACATGGGATTGGTAATGTGCCAACACATCCCTACGGTCTAACAACTGGCACCCCAGTGGGCCAATCCAACCTAGGTTTGGTAACAGATTGATACTCCCTCTTTCCTACATAATTTAAACAACTTTCCTTTTTGAACCGTCTCACAAAAATTGCTCATTTTCAAATCAACATTATGTAGGTACTTTTACATATTTTTACCTTTTTTTACACTTTTTTATTCTATTTCTTTCTCCACATTTAAATCTCAATAAACTCATTTTTTCTCTCTCCTGACCCATTTTCTTATACTTTTTTACTCATTTCTCTTTTCATATTTAATATTTTACTAACTCATTTTCTCTCTTCTATCTCACTTTCTTCTCCTTTTCTCTCTAAAGGGTAGATGGAAAACATACAATATATCACTTAAATCCTTGATCTGCGTGTAAAAAAAAGTTGATCAAGTTACGCGGGATGGAAGGGGTACTTGAAATAGGCCGGTCATTATGGTGACCAAAGGTATGTACGTCATGGCACAAGCTATCATTGAGAATGGTCAGCTGAGGTAGACTACCACTACAAGAAAACAGGCTTTTAGCGACGGGGAAATCCGTCGCTAAAAGCCCAAAATCCGTCGCTAAAAGAATTAGCGACGGATTCACCGTCGCTAAATATCCCTCGTATAAAAGCCCGTCACTAATAGTTTAGCGATGAAATTTTTAAATCCATCTCTAAATATGTCATTTTTACCGACGGATTTATTTTTCATTAGCGACGGATATTCCGTCGCGAATTATATTTTTAGAATTTTAATTTATTTTCTTTTTTGTCAAATTAGCGACGGATTTGATATTTGGGCTAATTACACCTATGTCCCTGAGGTTTGGGGGTAATTACACTCAAGGACACAAAGTTTCAACATGTAACACTTATGTCCCAAAAATGTTTCAAATGTATCACCCGTGTCCATCCGTTAGGGTTCCATCCAAAAAATATACTGTTCATCATTTTGTATTTTAAAAATGACAATACTGCCCTTGTACAATATATCTTGAATAATTTTTATAAATTTTAAATTAGGATAACAAATCTTAATTCTTTAAAATTAGGGTTTGAAATTAGGATAACAAATCTGTTTATTATTATATATGATTTATTTATCAGTTTTAGTTTTAGGATATTCTTGAAACCCTAATTTGCAAATTAGGATATTATTGAAACCCTAATTTGCAAATTAGGATTTTCTTGAAACCCTAATTTGCAAATTAGGATTTTCTTGAAACCCTAATTTACAAATTAGGATTTTTTTGAAACCCTAATTTGCAAATTAGGGTTTCAAAAAAACCCTAATTTGTAAATTAGGGTTTATGTTCTATGTTCTCCCTCCCTACCACCCCGTCGCCGCCACCCACCCCCCGCCCGTCCACCCCCCGCCCGTCCACCCCCATCGCCTCCCCCACCCTCCCTTTAACCTGTGGCTGCCACCATCTTTCCCCTAATCCGCCGCCGCCCCTACCGTCCCCACCAACCTGCCGCCGCCCCTACAGTCCCTCCAACCTGCCGTCGCTGCCCCTACCCCCTCGTCCCTACCCCGTCGATCACCATCCCCCTGCCCCCATCCTCCCCGCCCCGTCGCCGTTCCCAGTCGCCTCCACCCATCCCCTCGTCAACCCATTTCACACCTCCCCCTACCACCGCAGCCCCCATCGTGGCCCAACCAATCAGATCCACCCGTCACCGACCAGATCGAGCTAACCCGCGGCTGGCCATACACCTGCAAACACGCACGCCGGAAAAAATGGTCTGCCGGCAGTGGGTTATGGTTGGACCAGCTTTGATTTGTGTATAGTGGTGGTGTAGGTGGGTTGATCGGCGGTGGGGAGAGAGAGGGGGCTGCCTGCCGGCGTGGGGAGAGGGGAGGGGGCTCTCGGCGTGGGGCTGCCGGCGTGGGAAAGAGAAGTGTAAAGAGAGAATTTAAGGGATAATTTAAGATAATGGCAATTGAAATAAATAGATTTGTAACTTGAGGGCAATAAAGTCATTTTGTTAAAACTGTTAGGATTTTTAGGGTTCCGTTTGGTCAATGGACACAAGTGTAATTTGTCCAAACTATTGTCCTTGTCTGTAATTATACCCTAACCTCAGGGATATAAGTGTAATTTGCCCTTGATATTTTCGCGACGGAATATTTCGTCGCTAAAAAACTTATTTAGCGACGGAATATTCCGTCGCTAAATAACTGATTGTAGGAATACTTTAGCGACATAATTAATCCGTCGCCAAAAGTCAATTTTTTTTTTGAATTTTTTTTTATTTTCCAATTACCCAGACCTGTAATACAATTTTTAATTCTCAACAACAACGCGCAATAATCAATACAGAAAGAAATATATATAATAAATTATAAAAAAGATTTATTATAAAAAAACTCATATATGTACAAGCCGGGAACCGGATATAGCCGGTTAGGAGAAGGGAGAAGAGTACAAGCCGGGCGCGGGGGGCGGGGGAGAAGCTAGGAACGGGCACGGGAAGGGGCTCATCAGGGATTCCCGAGTCCCGGATCTGGATCCTGCTGATCCGGGGCCGGGGCGGCCTGTCCAGCAGTGCCCTGCTCCCTGATCATCCGGTACACCACTGTAGCAATGCACTGGATCTCCTCGTCGTCCAACTGAGGCCGAGGGGCAGCAGGGGGCGAGGACGCTCCTATCACGGCACAAGCAGTCGTGCTAGGCAGGCCGCGTATGCGGCCTTTCGGCCGATTCACGACCTCCGGCGTATCCAGCCATCGCTTCAACCCCCCAGTACTCGCAGCCGTACTAGTGGACGCTGATGGCTGTCCGGACTGCTGCTCGGACCCCCTTAGCTGTTCATACGAGGCCTGCAAAAATAGTGGTTTAACGATATGTTAGGGCTAGGGGTGAGCACGGTTCGGTTGGTTCGGTTTGAAGGCTGAATACCAAACCGAACCGACCACCATCGGTTTGGAAGAAAAAAAACCAAACCGTAGTTGAACGGTTTGGTTTCAGCGGTTCGGTTTCAACGGTTTGGACGGATCAAACGGATTGGTTTGGACGGATTGACCGGTTTGGGTTAGTAATTAATTTTTGGATTTTTTTGGGCCTAAATATTGATTATTTAGCATTATTTATACACATAATAACTAGTCTTTTAGAGCCTACCTATTGAAATTAGGTAGAGTTTACACATATATGTGGTGGTTAGATCATAAGTATAGCAAAAATTAAATAATGACTAGGACTAGATAAAGATTTATAAATTTTTAATTAGATATATAAAGGTTCGGTTTGGTTCGGTTTAGAACGGTTTCGAAAAAACCAAACCGAACCAACCGAACCGAACATCGGTTTGGTAAAAAAAAAACCAAACCAATTGTTTCTTTAAATCGGTTTGTGATCAGCCGGTTTGGTCGGTTCGGTTTGACCGGTTGGATTGGTTTGAACGGTTTAAATGCTCACCCCTAGTTAGGGCATTAATTAACGAAACAGACATTGAGGATAGAAAGAAAAAACATTAACTTAAATAAATTGACTCACATCGATCCGCCGGATAATATCTGAAATATAGTCGCCCGCCCGGTGCGTCTCGTCCTTGTCCTTCTTCCGCACGTGCGTCTAAGTATAGGTCAGAGCTATGACCTCATCCTCCTCCAGATCCGGGTGGTCGACCGCGTTCATGTGTCGGACGATGTCGTGTGGCACCGACCCCCCCGTGTGCGTCGGATCTCTGTTCTGTCTGTTCTTAGCCCCGCTCTTACTCTTAGCGTCCCAACCTGGATCCGCAGCCCACCGATCTATCATCTCTCCCCATACACGGTGAGATATCCAATGTGGGGGATATCTCGTCATGTCCGTCATCGGGGCACCCGCGGGCAGCGCCTTCTTCGCCCGGTCCCGTGCATCGTGGAGCCATCGGCGGTAATTCTTGCCGATGTAGGCAAAGAAAGCATGTTGCCCCAGTACCTGCTGCTGAGGCGTGTCAAACGTGAACCCCTCCTGTAAGGCATTCAATAACACAAATTAACAACATAAAACAAACTGTAATTTAACATTTACTAACGCTGAAAAAAATACTTCACCGTACCAGCCACTCCTCCCATAGGGCCTCCCTCGCAGCGGCATCTCAGTCCTTCCAGTACAGGCGTGGCTCGAAGAATCGGCCCTTCACAAGAACGCCGATCTTCGTCCTCGCCATATTCTCCAGGATCCTGCCAAAGAAGTAATTAAATTAATTAATACAGTTCAAATATAAATTAACACCCCAAAATTTTAAACATAAGGCATGAGGTGATATTTTTAGTACTTACAGGCCCTCCTGCGTGAGCGTAACTCTCTGTTTACGCTGGGGGTCGATGCGTACCCCGCGTGTTGGACCACGGCCTCGTCGAGATCCTACAAAACACAGACATTAATACAGTTCAAATATAAGGCTAGCGAAAATGTACGAAACACCGTTATCAACTATACCTGAGGTAGAACCCACGGAAGATGGAGAATGCACGCGCGTGTGGGATGAATCTGCGTCGGGCTGGAGCGACGGCTCGAGCTGGGGCTGGGGCGACGGCGATGGCTGGGACTGGGGCGACGGCTGGGGCTGGGGCGACGGCGATGGCTGGGGCTGGGGCGACCGTGACGGCGACGGCTGGGGCTGGGCCCTCGATGGCTGTCCGCGATCACCCGGATCGTAGAAGAGCATATATCTCGAAAGAAATGAGATAATTCAGTCAAAGTCTCGCAAACAACCCGTGGTAACAATCCCCGGAAGGCAATAGGAATGAATCTCTCTATGAATACGTGGCAGTCATGACTCTTCATCCCTTGGAACTTGCATTCCGATACATTGCAACAACGAGATATGTTGGACGCAAACCCATCCAGAAGCTTCAAATTCTTAACCCACTGACAGACCTTCTCCACTTGTTTCTTGTCTAGACAGTAAGGTGCTTTCGGAAGTATGGTCCTCCCACTAACTGTCTGAGGATGCAATTCACGGCGTACACCCAACTGTTGTAGATCCCTTCTCGCTTTAAGGTGATCTTTCGATTTGCCCTTGACATTCATCACTGTGTTGAACACATTATCAAAAATGTTCTTCTCAATATGCATCACATCGATGTTGTTTCGGATAACGAGTGTCCTCCAATAGGCTAACTCCCAGAAGATACAAAATTTTTTCCAGTTGTGCTCTTTCCCGAACCTTGCAATCTTCCGATCCGGCACACCCTTACCGTGTGGTATGTCAGTATCAAGTGCCTCCAGGTGTGAGAGTACTTCTTCACCAGATGGGTAGTCCACTATGACAACCTCACGCTCGATTGTCCCGTCAAATTTATCCTTCTGCCTACGAAACTGATGGCCCGGTGGCAAAAGCTTACGGTGACATCTGAACCACGAGGCCTTTCCGCCGTGCTTTAACGTATGACCGGGGTTTATGCCCATACAAGCAGGGCATGCTAGCTTCCCATGTGTGCTCCAGCCACACGTCATTCCCAATGCGGGGAAATCATGTATAGTCCACATCAAAGCAGCCCTCATCTGAAAATTTTGTTTAAGGGATGCATCATATGTTTCGACTCCATGATTCCATAATTGTTTTAACTCATCAATCAACGGCCTTAAATACACATCTATGTCCTTACCGGGACTCTTCGGCCCCGGAATAAGCAACGACAAGAACATATACGACTTCTTCATGCACATGCCTGGTGGAAGGTTGTAAGGGACAATAATAACAGGCCAACAGGAGTAAGGCATGGTAGACTGACCGAAAGGGTTGAACCCATCGGTTGCCAGACCAAGTCTAACATTCCGAACTTCCTGAGCATAGACTAGATGCCTGCGGTCAAACTCCTTCCACGCCTCTCCATCAGCTGGGTGTGTCAGCACATCGGCATCGTTGCTGCGAGTCTCACGGTGAGCCCTCATATGTTCAGCCGTACTGGAGGAGTAGTACATTCTCTGAAGCCGTGGTGTGACCAGGAAATATCGCAATATCTTCCATGCAATATTTTTCTTCTTCCCTTTGTCCGGTTTGTACCTCGAATGATCACATACTAGACATAATGACAAATCCTTATTCTCTTTCCAGAATAATACACAATCGTTATTGCATGCATCTATCCGATCATAGCTCAACCCAAGTTTCCTCATCATCTTCTTCGCGTCATAGTACGACGGCGGTAGCTTTTCACTTTCGGGCAGTATTTCTTTGATGAAGGTAACAAACTCGTTAAAACTTTTCTCACTCAGCCCGTGGTCTGATTTCAACTGTAATAACCTACTAACCGCAGACAGCCGTGTGTGTTTCGGAGCTTCATCCCACAGCGGCTCTTCCGCAGCTCTCAACAACTCATAAAACTGATGAGCCCCCTCGTTCGGCGGTTGTGGACTGTCGTTACCCCAGTCAACATTAGCATGCCCAACATCCATAATCATATCTCGGAAATCATATCGTGCCTCCTCCCTAACTTCAGTTTGACTAGCCAGGTTGGACGACAATACTATCGTTTCCCCGTGCTGCGTCCACCTTGTGTATCCACCCATAAAATCGTACCGACGAAGATGCCATTTTACTTCAATTCTTTTTCTCCAGTGCAACAACTCACATCTACCGCACGGACACCTTATCTTATCAAGGTCAACATGTGCAGGATGCGCATAAGCGAAGTCGAGAAATTCGTCAACGCGACACTCAAAATCTTCAGCATTCTTCCTTTTCATCCAACTTCGATCGACTGACATGACGACTGAATTATCGTACTGTATACCACCTTCAGTAATGACCAGTGATTAGGCATTGCCGATGTAAATATCAATGCATGAATGTTACAACATGTCTACATATTTCCCCTCCACTCTTGAATAGGTAGTGGTCCTATCCCATTCAGAAAAGCACATGTTTATAAAACAGTGAATAACTCATGCTTAGTCCGATGTCTGTGGAAAATTCGGCAGCACCTCCCCGCATTTCTCCAAGTACACCACATCGATTAGGTGTTCTAACATTCATCTAACCTTGCTCAGGAAGGTTTGACGGATGTTAGAACACCAGATCTGTATGCACCCGGAGAAACACACGAGAACGTGTACCAAATATCCACGACATAGAACATAAAGCATGAGTCAAAATACTGTTTTATAAATAATTAGCTTTTCCAAACTGTCCAAACTGGACATCCAAAGGCTCATTACATGCATTACTTTGTAATGAGTACCTTTGAACGGGAACTAAGGGTTTCTATGCATGCATGTGTTCAGAAATTGATAAGATATGCAAGAATCTTTCCGAAATATCAAAACTACAGAATGATCGTTGCATATGTTACCAATTCCACATTAAATAGAACTCGTTGGCAACGAGTTGAACCATCTCGTTGCCAATGGACTTCTCAAAACAACAATTAATATAAAGAAGGCAGGGTTTGTAAACAACGAGTAATTGAACCATCTCTGGGCAACATGGAGTAATTATGGGATGTACAAGGGGTAATTAGGGCTAACTGGGTTATTAGGGTTAATTACGATTATTAATTATAGCTGATTAGGGTTGATTATGACTAATTAGGGTTTAATTGTGCCGAGTAGTGATGATTAGTCCTAATTAGGGCTAATTGGGCTTAATTGGGTTATGTTAGGGCTAATTAATGTTAATGAGGGATAGTTTCGGATAATTATAGCTGACTAGGGTTGATTATGACTAATTAGGGTTTAATTGTGCAGAGTAGTGATGATTAGTCCTAATTAGGGCTAATTGGGCTTAATTGGGTTATGTTAGGGCTAATTAATGTTAATGAGGGATAGTTTCGGATAATTATAGATGACTAGGGTTGATTAGGACTAATTAGAGTTATTTAATCCTAATTAGGGTTTAATTGTACCGAGTAGTGCTGATTAGTCCTAATTAGGGCTAATTAGGCTAAATTGGGTTATGTTAGGGCTAATTAATGTTAATGAGGGCTAGTTTCGGATAATTATAGCTAATTAGGGTTGATTATGACTAATTAGGGTTTAATTGTACCGAGTAGTGATGATTAGTCCTAATTAGGGCTAATTAGGCTTAATTGAGTTATGTTAGAGCTAATTAATGTTAATGAGGGATAGTTTCGGATAATTATAGCTGACTAGGGTTAATTAGGACTAATTAGGGTTATTTAGTCCTAATTAGGGTTTTGATGGTGCCGAGTAGTGTTGATTAGTCCTAACTAGCGCTAATTAGGCGTAATTGGGTTATGTTAGTGCAAATTATGACTAATTAGGCTAACTACAATCAATATGCGCATAATTGGGTTCATTTGGGCTAATTTGGGGTAATTACAGCTAATTTGAATTTTATCAGGTTCTTAGGGTTAATTAAAACTAATTAGGCTCGTTAGAGCTAATTAGGGTTAATTGATTTACTAAAATATTGTTAATCAGGACTAATTAGGGCTAATTATAGCCAGTGCTGGAGCCACGATTAGATTCCAGGGGGTGCATGCTAAAAATGTCGCATTAACCTAACTAACCTAAATTTAATGCACATTCAACAACCTCAATTCCGACACCTCATATAGGGTGTCGATATGGTGTCCGATACGTGTCTGACACCTCCGGACACGTGTCCGATACACATCGACGCGTGTCCGACGCCTCTGGACACGTGTCCGACACCTCCGGACACGTGTCTGACGCCCACCGACACGCACCTCCAGACACATCGGCATACGTTAATTTGTTTTTTAAATGCTGGACACCGTCGATCAAACGTGGTGTCCGTGTCTGCGCTAACTAACATGTATCTCAATCCAATTGGGTCTCATCCTCCGTCAACAACCTCAATTCTGACACCTCATATAGGGTGTCGATATGGTGTCCGATACGTGTCTGACACCTCCGGACACGTGTCCGACACATACCGACACGTGTCCGACACATACCGACACGTGTCCGACGCCTTTAGACACGTGTCCGACGCCTCCGGACACCTTTCCGACGCCCACCGACACGCACCTCCAGACACATCGGCATACGTTAATTTGTTTTTTAAATGTCGGACACCGTCGATCAGACGTGGTGTCCGTGTCTGCGCTAACTAACAAGTATCTCAATCCAATTGGGTCTCATCCTCCGTCAACAATCTCAATTCTCAATTCTCAATTCTCAAATGCTCAATGCAATAAAAATTAACAAAAATCACACATTCAATCCAATTGGGTCCCATCCTCCGTCAATAATCTCAATATCTCAAATGCTCAATGCACAATTAACAATCTAAAATCATCAATTAACAACCTAAAATCATCAATTAACAATCACAATTACTTCAAATGCACAGCTAATAACCTAAAATCATCGATCAATAATCACAATTCTAGAACGTACAATTAACAACCTAAAATTATCAAACAAATGATCAATGTTCAAATGGGAAAAAAATGTTCAAAATTCACATATCCGATGCGCTTGAATTATTTCAATTTAGGGTTCGATTGTATTAGGGAATTCAATTTAGGGTTCAATTAGTTTCATTTAGGGTTCGGTTCGATTAGGGCATTCAATTTAGGGTTCAATTACTTCAATTTAGGGTTCAATTAGGGGGTTCTATTGATTCAATTTAGGGTTCAGTTGATTTGAGGCATTCAATTCAGGGTTCAAATAGTTCAATTTAGGGTTCGGTTGGATTAGGGCATTCAATTTAGGGTTCAATTATGGTTCGGTTAGATTGGGGCAATCAATTTAGGGTTTAATTAGGGGTTCAATTAGTTTAATTTAGGGTTTGATTCAATTAGGCATTCAGTTTAGGGTTCATTTACTTCAATTTAGGGTTCAATTAGGGGGTTCTATTGATTCAATTTAGGGTTCGGTTGATTTGAGGCATTCAATTTAGGGTTCAATTAGTTCAATTTAGGGTTCGGTTGGATTAGGGCATTCAATTTAGGGTTCAATTAGGGTTCGGTTAGATTGGGGCAATCAATTTATGGTTTAATTAGGGGTTCAATTAGTTTAATTTAGAGTTCGATTCAATTAGGGCATTCAATTTAGGGTTCAATTACTTCAATTTAGGGTTCAATTAGGGGGTTCTATTGATTCAATTTAGGGTTCGGTTGATTTGAGGCATTCAATTTAGGGTTCAATTAGGGTTCGGTTAGATTGGGGCAATCAATTTAAGGTTTAATTAGGGGTTCAATTAGTTTAATTTAGGGTTCGATTCAATTAGGACATTCAATTTAGGGTTCAATTACTTCAATTTAGGGCTCAATTTTGATTCAATTTAGGGTTCGGTTGATTTGAGGCATTCAATTTAGGGTTCAATTAGTTCAATTTAGGGTTCGGTTGGATTAAGGCATTCAATTTAGGGTTCAATTAGGGTTCGGTTAGATTGGGGCAATCAATTTAGGGTTTAATTAGGGGTTCAATTAGTTTAATTTAAGGTTCGATTCAATTAGGGCATTCAATTTAGGGTTCAATTACTTCAATTTAGGGTTCAATTAGGGGGTTCTATTGATTCAATTTAGGGTTCGGTTGATTTGAGGCATTCAATTTAGGGTTCAATTAGGGTTCGGTTAGATTGGGGCAATCAATTTAGGGTTTAATTAGGGGTTCAATTAGTTTAATTTAGGGTTCGATTCAATTAGGGCTTAGGGTTTAGGGATTAGGGCTTAGGGCTTAGGGTTTAGGGTTTAGGGTTTGCGTCATCTTAATTTTAATGTCCCTTGCCCAGTTCTGTCCCGTCCCGTCCCATCCCATCTAGATCCAACGCCACTTAACCCGATCATTTACAATACTAGTCAACTTTTTTAGCTTCTAATTTATTTTCTTTGAAACTAGTCATATTTTTGGATGAGATTATTTTCATTATTCTAGTTGGTAGAGGCAGCGGACCAAGGTGGCTGCTGGAGTTGGACGGCAGCGATGGTTGGTAGGGGACGGTTATCAGAGTTTGTCGTAGTGACTGTCGGCGATTGCTACCGAAAATGAAGCATAAAGGGCATTTAATTGTAACATAATAAAATAATGGGTAGTGATATTAAACACTATAAAAAAAAATTACCTGATAGGAGTCGCCAGCGTCGAGGGAGGTCACCGCCGCGTCGAGGGAAGTCACTGCCGTTGTCGAGGAGGTCACCGCTGGGGTCGAGGGAAGTCACCGCCGGTGTTGAGGGAGGTCGCCGCCGGGGTAGAGGGAAGTCACCGCCGGTGTCGAGGCTTTCGGTGGCGCCGAAGGTGGGGCAGGATGTGAGAACGGCGGTGGCACAATCGCCGGAAATGGGTTTTGGGATTTTCGAAGAGAGAAGCAGTGACAGTTCAAACCAGATCTGAGAGTTAAATAGACTTTTAGTGACAGATTTATTCCGTCGCTAAAAGTCTGTCGGTGAAGACCTATTTGTACCGACGGAGTTTTTTGCGACGGAATAGATCCGTCGCTTAAATAATATTTTACGACGGAGTTTTACTGAGGGAGGTTTCCGTCGGTAAAACTCATTTTACCGACGGAATCGATTCCGTCGCTAAAACTCCATCGCAAAAGACATCTTTTCTTGTAGTGTACGTCTGCTGAGGTTAATGACCCGAGAAATAACATGCGCAACTGAAATTCTATGGACCCTTAATCCTTATGGAGAGTAATCTAGCTCCACTTATGAGAACAGAGTACCCAAGCAAAAATTTGTAAGCGGCATATTCTTGTCCGGCTTCAAATAGGTGTATCAAGACAATCCTTTATCAAGGCCACCGTAGCAATAGATGTGTATTCTTGTCAGGTTAGATAATAGAATTCAAATTTCCATAGTGGCATACAATAGATGTGTTTTCTGTAGGTTAGATAATGAAATCCATAATCATTTATCTTTCATTGTAACCATACAACAAGCATTTGGGGCCTGTCACGTGTAAGTGTATTTTTGAACCGTCCAAGAGACTGAGTGGATGTCAAAATGCACAGTAGCATCAGAATTACTGCAGATTCCAAGAAAACATCACCTGTAAGTGTTTTTCTAATGGAACTTACTGCAGATTCCATATCCGACAACTACCTAAGAAGAACAAGACTTAACTGATCACTGATGTCCATCAGTCAGGTTCTGGAGCTTCTCCCTCTACAATGTTAGATAACAAGCTTTGGGGGGTCCAGTCTTTAGGATGTGGGGTTCTATGTGATTGTGAAATTGCTGGGCCACTGCCCTGGGTGGATATGAATGTTTCCGAACTGGTGTTGCAGGAACTCTTACGGTCCACTGCTCTGGTTGTCATCAACTACTCTTAGGTGTGGGACAAACCTTTGGCTTTAGTGAGAGACCCTAGTAGGGTTTTATTTTGAGGGACAATAAGCTTTGGGGCCACTACTCAGGGTTAGGATTGAGAGTTTCTTTGATTGGTTCCAATAAGAAGAATATGCTGGATCATTTCAACCAGATAAACCTTTTTTATGTTTCTTCTTTATGGAAATTCAGGTGGTGATATTCTCGTTGTATCGCATTTGCATATCTACCATACTTCTGATCCTTGCCTCTTTTGCTATTTGAATTAGCTCTTCCTATTTATTCAAATGATGATATCTCCTATTGGTACCTACTATGGTTTATCCTTGAATTTAGGTTCTCGGTTTACCCCCTTTTTAGTCTAATGATATCTCCTTTTGGTACCTCCTATGGTGTTTTATAGAAGTATTCAGTTTCAAATCTCGATTAACTCTCTCCACTTCTGGCTCTTTGTCTGTTTTCTCTCGGTGCTGTGTCAGTAGATGGTACTTAATTGCCAACTAGCTACACTCTTGCACCTAACAGGTTAGAGCCACTGCTATATATTCCCAACTAATCTGAATATTCTCTACAAAGTTTTAATTGATGATACTGATGTAGCTTTGCTTGGAACTGATTGAAGACTTATTATCTATGAGTACCAGGGAAACTGGCGGATGGAATACAGAAGATGTTAAACGAAAGTTATGTTTGTCCAATTTTTTTTTTTGGTAATACGGGCAATATCTTAACGCAAACGAATAAAAACGGTTACACAACAGTGTTCCTTTCTTCCTCCAAATTAAGCAAAAGATTGGATGAAGAAGGAACAAAGTCAAACAGGTTACAAGCAAAAGCGGAAGCCGCCAAGTTATGAGCTGCCCTATTGGCATCTCTATGGACATGTACAGCTTCCCAACAAGAGAAACCATTCAGATACCACTTTGAATCTTCAATAAAAGCTCGAACATTCCAACTAGGAGAAACTTAGGTTCTGAGATCATCTTAATAATGGACTCCGCATCTCCCTCCAGAATAATGAACTTCTTTTGCTGTTCAGCAACCGTTTTGATGGCAAGCAGGGCAGCTCGAGCTTCAGCTATTTCCGGCGTCCCAGTGTCAACCACAGAGGTCTTACCAAACTCAATGGATCCATCAGAGTTTCGGCAAATGATTGCAATACAAGCTCTATTCCCCCTAATTGCCGCATCGAAATTAATCTTATGCCATCCCAATGGAGGAGGGGACCACGCATGACTTGATGTGGAAACATATGGAGCTGGCAAGTTAAGAATGGCTTCACTATAGTTGTTGGCGGCAGAAATGATGTTTGTGGCTATGGAGATAGGATCAAACTTTTTGGATTCATGGATTAGCTTATTTCTGGCTAGCCACACGAGGTCAAGAAGGGTGGAAGAGAAAATAGTGAACCTATTGCTTACCTCCAAAGACAGGTTGGGAGGGGATAGTATAAAGTACAGCCATTTAATATGGCTATCAAGGCCTTGCGGAGGTCGAAAACCATCAGGTGAAGCTGCCCAAAGGAGTCTAGTCATGGGACAAGAGATGAATAAGTGAGTGGAAGTTTCAGTAGAAGACTCACAAAGAGGACAATTTACATGAAAGTTCATCTTGCTGGGTTACTAAATTTTTCACATTTGCTTTAATCTCGCCTTCACAGCTGGTCAGATCTAGCCAGGTAGTTATTGCAGGTAGTCTTCATATTGTTTTGGGGATCCCAAATATTTTTAGTAACTAGCTATTTCTCTAGACATTTGGTATTAGAACCTGAGACGATTCTAGTACTGATATTCTGATGTACAGATTGTATAGGTTGGAAGCATGTGTTATTTACCCTTTGTACCTAGACCTGGTGTCCTTTGTGGTCACCCTAGGCTGTATCATCGTGTTTTACATTTGGGAACAAACTTATAGGTTAAAAGAAGACAACTGGTTTGCCAAACACAATTAGAAGAAACCTTCAATGACACGCACGGAAGTTTGCACTGAACTTGTTTCATGTGCAATTTGATTTCGGTCAAACTCAAGGACAGGCTGATGAGGGAATTTTCTTGTGCAAATATGAAGAGGTGCAAGAATATTCAACGACTATGTGAGCTCTATTAACCCTGCTTCCTCTTATATAACTATTGACTGACTTCATCAAACTGTAACAGAATCGAACATTAAAACGATATCAATAGACAAATGATAACTTTCATTTAGACGTACATTAAAATGAGTACCAATCCGTTTGTAAAAGGATACCGATAAACAAATAATAAAGAAAACAATTTCACATGTCATAAATTTCTAGGAACTTTTCAAAACAATAACATTACTCGGATATTGCTGGTGCATTGAATCATATTGTCACATCTATGCGGTCCCCATGTAGTTTTGTGGACTGACTTCGTCAAATGTGACCAAAGCATGGAAAAGTCTTCCGTAAAATGCACGCCACTTGATGGATTTGGTGAATATTTTTTTTATTACAAAAAAAAAAAATGCACGCCACTTGATGGAAAAGTCTTCGTCAAATGTATTTGGTGCATTTTACGGAAGACTTTTCCTATCTCTGGTTTATTGCTCGATTTTCTCATAGAAGAAAAACAAACAGCGAGAGTTATAACTCCCATGGATTCGTATAAGCGTTTTGGTTTTATGGAAATTCTTAGTGAATCAGCCAAACAGCTTTCTGTTTTTAGGTAGTAGTTTGGCTGATTCACTAGAAACCGAACTACTTAGGAAACAAATGTATTAGCACTAACTTTTAATGATCTTTCCAAAGTTTTTTATTGTTCACTTTTAGATTTTTGACACTTTTTCCTGCAAGCATCACCACTAAAGTTTAAAATATCATCACTTAGGATTTTCAATATATCATTCATTATCCATCTTGTTTCTTTCTGTACATTGATGGTCATTTCTTGTAGCGATAGTTATTGGGGGTCAAATTATACCTTTCAGTTTATTTGTTTTTGGTAATGATCTAATCTATTACTCCCTCTGTTCCAAATTTTTTTATCATACTTTCTTTTTGGGCAATCCCAAAAAAATTGATCAATTTTCAATTTAAGAAAGATTTTGTAGGTGTTTTTACACGTTCACCCATTAAACACCCTTTTTTTTCTACTTATCTCTTCACATTTAATCATCTACCAACCCATTTATCTCTACTGAACCATTGTCTTCTTCCCCATCTCTCTCTTTTGGGATATAATGGAAAACTTATATAATAAGACTCGTATCCTAAATAAGCATGCACTCAAATATGATCAAATAATTTGGGACGAATGAAGTATAATTTTCATGTATCTCTTATTTTCAGAGTAAAATGCAAAGCAAATCTTTTTTCAACTTTTTCAATCTTAAGTTCCAATGTTCGAGTACAATTTGTATAAAACTATGCTTAATCGTAATTCTACTTTCTTTTTTCTACTTTTCAATTAAAAAATCTACAGTGTATTCTAAATTTCTCTTGATAGTTTACTTAAGCTCTCTTTTATTTTCATCTGGCATGACCTTGTTCATCTATTTCGTACATTATTTCGAATGTATGAACATGCCCGAGTCAGTCCTTCGGACGTTGACTCAGTATTTTAAGATTGTTGTGCTTCCCTTGAACTTTCCAATGTTTTCAATTTGTTTCGTATCACTCCCTCGCAATTAGCTCGTCACTCTCATTTACTAATCCAGGTATGAGCCCCAACAGGAATAAGAATGGACCCATTCAAATCGAAACTTGATAACTAGCTACTGCTATAAAGTCATGCATGTATTGAGGCTTTCTCTCAGGACAAACCAATTCAAAGGTAATGGATTCTTGTAAGCTGCTGGGGTTTATAGACATACTAAGGCAGACAAACAAAATCATATCAAAAAATGGGAAGCTCATAGCCCTCATAGCCACAACCTATCTCCTCATCTACTGTCTGTTTTACTTCTTGAACATCTTCTCCACCAAACCCTTGGTCTCTGATTTGGTTCTCAAAGCAATCAGTTTATCCCCTACGAGCCCGACCAGCCCTGAATTCGCCAAACTCCTGGCTGCTATCAAAGAGGACACCGGAATCCTCCTGGCAATCGAGTTTGCTTTCCTTCTCGCCTATTCATTCGTCTCGTTTTTCTCAAAAACCGCAATAGTTTTCGTATCAGCCCTAACATATAGTGGCAAGAGCATATCTGTCGCTGAATTGTTTCTTCGAGTCGCAAGAGCATGGATAAGGCCATTTATTACTTCATTTTACACGGCCCTTCTTGGCATGGGCTATTTTCTACTATCATTCTTCACCATACTATCTCCTTGGTTAGTCATTTCTGATCATCCTGCCGCGTCAAAGGCCACCCTGATTGTGCTCTCTATTCTTGCTACGATCTTCTATATCTACTTGTCCGTTGTTTGGGTTTTGGGCTTAGTGGTTTCAGTAATTGAGGATAGCTTTTATGGTATTGAGGCACTGGGGAAAGCTGAGGGGCTTGTCAAGGGAAAAAGACTTCATGGGTTTCTTCTAAGCTTTCTAGCGATTGTATTTGTGGCTGTTTTTCAGGTTTTGCACTTGACTTTGGTGAAAAGGTGGCCGTCCGCCCAATTGCTGATGGGGATGATTATCACATGTTTTATTTGCCTGGCGGTCGTTTTCCTATTTGTGGCATACACTGTTCTGTACTTCCAGTGTAAGAAAAAACATGGTGAAGAGGTTGAGCTACAAGGGAGCATGGAATATAGTAAAATACCCACTACACTACTTGTTCATGAAGGTAGAGCAGAAGAATAAGCAGACATTGTGTGAACTTTTCTTTTTCTTTTCTTTTTTATTGGATTGGACTGGAGAAAAGTGTTAGAAGGCAAAAGAATGAGTAGGAACAAGTGGAGCTTGGCCAACTCGATCGGGTGAAACTTTTTACGTCTTGATTGAAAATTTTTCATTTTGCCATTAAAGTTGTATTTTGTTTAAAATTCAGTTACATGAAAGCTTTGTATACTTGACTGATCTATCTTAACTTGAGAGTGGATTTGGTCTAGTTTCTTCAACAATTTCCCCCCAAATAATTGGTCACTCTGCCTGGTTGATGTGTACATAAAAAATAATCATAAAAAAAAATGAACTTTGCAAACCAAAATCAACTATAACTAATAAATTCCCAAAAAGATGATCGTCATTGTCACGATAATGCTGGATTGCTGAATTTATACGCGTGCAGTTTCACGGGTCAATGATGTTTAATGAGAATTTTAGTAATTTGGCCAGTTAAATAGTTTCCTTCGTTAACTGCTCTTAAAACAGCTGTCCAAATAATAACGAAGTTGTAGTAGTTATCAAAACAACTATATTCGTGAACTCTTACGGACTTTCATTTTCAATGCCTCTTCGATTTCCTAACCCGTACTATATAGCTGGACAGAGCATGACAAAATCTAGAAGATAAGTGTGTCATTTATAAATGTAAAACTCCCTTACTTAAAGCACTAGAAATGAGAATTATTGTGAACCTGAGCCACCAAAAAGTGTGCTCATCTTTTGTGCAAATGTGAGGAGCTAAGTGTGACAGAGAAAAGATGAGGAGGTCCATACCATATTGGAAACAACAAGATAAGTATCCATATATGTACCCACTTGTTTTTTCATGGTCCCATTAATTTACACGTAAAGACAATTATTATAGTATAAAAAATGTACCCACTTGTTTTTTCATGGTCCCATTTACACGTTCAAAATTGAAAGTTCCACCAACTGCCAGATATGGACCTGGAAATCCTTTCCGACGAAGACTCTTTAACTCGGCCGCAGAGGAGCCTCCGTCGGATTTGGAGTTTAATCACAGTTTGGCGGCATCGGAATCTGAACACGTGGTCATCACTGCTAATGAAAGGGTCGTGGGGCACCTGTCTTTTGCAGAACCTTTAATTTATGGAGATCCTCATATCTTGTCTCATAGATCTGCCGACTCGACTCGGTGACCCCGTTCAAATAAGCACTACTTTACATAGGGACTTGGGAGTTGGATGGCAGAGTTACAACTGTCGTTGGGGGGGGGGGGGGGGGGGGGCGGGGGGAGTATTAAAACCGTTGAAATTGATTTAATTGTAAAAATTGAACCAATTAATTCATCTAATTTTAAATCGTTTTAAAAATCAATCGGTTTAGTTTGTTTTTTCTCAAACTGTACATTCGATTCGGTTCGAATTTTTTTAAAATCGCAAAAATTGAACCAACCGTAGATAATATAACATATCTATATTTTTACCTAATCCTAGTTATTTTTTACTAATCCTAGTTATGTAACCACTCATATAAAATGAGATACACCCTAAATCCCTTGACGTACTATACATTTTTCACTCGCTGCCTACATCTTAATAAGTATTATTAATTATGATAAAAATTCAGTTTTTTGGAGCTTTTTAGCATGTATAAGTTATTAATTTTTGGGCCTAAACTTGCCCAAAATTAAGTTTGGTCAAAATCGATTAAACCGTCCAAACCGATCCGTTCAACCCGTAGAAAATGAATCGTTCAACCACGGTTCATTTTTTTTTTCAACCCGAGGTTGGTCGGTTCGGTTTGGTATTCAGCTTCTAAACCGAACCAACCGAACCGTACTCACCCCTAACTGCCACTTATGGAATCTCTAATAACACTAGGGTGGGGTGGCTCCTCAAATCATAGCAAACCTCTACACTCATTCCGTTACAAACCTGACTGATGAAGAGGCCCCCTAATGGAATTAGACCTGATATTTGGACAGCTAAAAGTCACAGATGGACCATCTTTTTTACCTTTTTTGGACTGGAAAAAAAAGAATTCCTTATGGGCCTCACTGACATGGGCCTCAAGCTTCTTACAACCCAATCAAAAAGAGGATAACAAACTTCCGTCTGAAATTACACCAGATCAGCGTCACCTCCATGACAGCGCCGGGAGCACCTCCATCAAACACAGTCCCTTGGACGGCAAGCATGAACCTCCGGTAGGTTACCCCTCTAACAAATCACAAGATGACAAAACAATTTCCCATGTCTCGGTATTCTGGTAAATCTTCGGGCTTCTCGTCCAACAATTTGCTTATTATTATCATTATTATTATTATTATTATCGGTTTGCGAATTTTTTCAAGAGAAAAAAAAAAGAGGAAAAGGAAGAAAAGTGGCTCCTTTCCTCCCTTTTTCTAGTTTGTGAATTTTTTTAAGGAGAGAAAAGAAAAAAAAGGAGGAAAGTTTGGACCTCTTTTGTTTCTAAATCTTTCCTCCCAACGTTGGGAAGAAACATAGAGAAAAGAAACTCTCATAACTAATGTTTTAATAATGTCCATATTACCCTTGAGATTATAATGGTTGAAGTTTTAATGACTTTTAAATCATAGGATTTCTTACAAAAACCTATTATACAGTTTATTACAAATAAACAGAAGACGTGGCAAAAGTGGTGGCTAGATTCATCTTTTGCAATCTCAGGTAAGAATCCCGAAAAACTGAGGGCTTTATTTGATTGTCCACCCATGAGACGCAAGTTCTTGTTAGAAAAAATGATGAGAGGTTCAAATTGTCGCTGATAAGAGATTTGAGTGTTAGAGTTGACTCATGACTGATAGTTTTGCCTTTGGTCAGACGTTAATTAGATTTGGTTGGTCGGATGTTTTTAGTCAACTTATGGCTATTTTTTTTATATTGTGACATTAACCGGTGATGTGAGACTTATCACATTATTATGTGATGTCCTTGATGACCATTTGTTTTATGTCTGAATTATGTTCTTAGTTAGGATCATACTGTAAAGTTTTTGTTTGAATTAGCACACTGTTGTATAATGGTATATATATAATGTTGTATATTTTCTTTTCTTTTCTTCTGAACTCACAAATAGGGGAAATGAATGATGCTTTCCTTTCTCTCTTAAACTCACAAACAAGAGGAAAGAAAATTGTATTCCCTTCTCTTCCTTTCTCTTCTCTTCTCTTCTCTTTCTTTCTTTTCTTTTCTATCATCTCAAAACTCGCAAAAAGGCTATTAATGTGGCGGAAAACGAAGCAAGGCTTCGTCAACAAGCCGTTATACCTCAAGGAAATTCTGTATTCATCTCCCATCATGGATCATTCTGTAACCCAACTGGAACATTCTCATCCTATTCCCATCCATCCACCTAGAACGGGTGGTATAATTTTCAAAGCCCCAGACTTTAATGATGTTAGATATGAGGAAAACTCCTGGGCTGATGAGGACCTTCTTTCTCAAGACAAATCTTCTCCACCCAAAGGTTCTATCATGCACAGTTATCTAATTTCTATCAACATGGATACTCTTAAGAAAAGGAAGACTTCACTATCTAAGGATTCGGGAAAGCAAAGCAATTGGAAAAGACAGAGACCTGCCTCACCAGCTTTGGCGACTGACGAAGCACGTTCCATATCTCTCTCCCTTAACTCAATTTCCTTCCATATACTTTGCAGAATGCTTTCTTACTATACTTTATTTTTCTGCTGCTTACGTCATGCCTTTGTAGTAGTTGACAATAATAGGATCAAATTGATAATTCTAGAAATGGGGAAGGGAAAGATAAGTATATTAGAGAGCATTCTAAAACTGAGTACAATGAGACCTTTATATAGGTAAGAGAAACTATCCTACTAGAAACGAAAAAGAGAATCCTATATAAGTTAGGAGAACTCTAGAATGTTCTAAACAATAAGGTCATTTATATATTAATATATATCATCTAACATTCCCCCTCAAACTCAAGTTGGTAGAGAACGAACAAGCTTGAGTTTGGAGGTTAAGTTCGGAGCGGTGTCTTGTTACTAGCTACACTATGTGAGATCCAAGTTCAGATGAATATCATGTGTATATATTTTGCGATGTAAGAACAGACAAGAGTCCGGAGGCAATGTTCGACAACCATCAAGGTCTCGGGGCAAGGTTAGGTGACTAAAAATAGATTAGGATGCCCGGGGCAAAGTCCGACGATAATAAAGTGTCATGATGAGGCCCGGCGACTAAGAACAAGGCATGAGTCTCAGAACGAGTAGGTTCGCAAACTAAGAACAGAGCAGGAGTCCTGGGGTGAGGTCCGATGACCATAAAGGTCTCGTAGTGAGGTCCGGCGACTAAGAACAAGGAAGGAGTCCTAGAACGAGGTCCGTAGACTAAGAGCAAGGCAAGAGTCTTAGAACGAGGTCCGTAGACTAAGAACATAGCAGGAGTCCTCGGGCGAGGTCCGACGGCCATAAAGGTCTCGGGGTGAGGCCCGGCGACTAGAAACAAGTCAGGAGTCCCAGAATAAAGTCTAACAACTAAAAACAAAGCAAAAGTCACGGGGCGAGGTCCGATGACCATAAAGGTCTCGGGGTAAGGTTCGGCGATTAAGAACAAGACAAGAGCAGGAACCGAACGAGAGGCATCGTGGCATGGTTAACAGCGTTATGATCGGTGGAAGGAACATAATCTTATGAGGGCGTAGGATTAGGATTTGGGCTAGCAGAAATTGACAAAGGTAATTGAAGAAGGAAACAAATTTTTTTTGTATTTTTTTAGCGAAAGAGATAAGCTAGAATTGATGAGCAGTAAGGGTGGGCGGTGGCTAGGGTTTCAGCATAAGCGAAGATCATTCTATAGAAAGGGCAGGAAAGAAGGCCAATATTCTGAACTCAAGAAGAAAAGAAGAGCACGAAAAGAAATAAAAGCACAAGAATTGGCCGGGCAAACGGCAAAAGGCTGTTCCCTGGAGTTTGTAAAAGCAACTGAGAGACTCTCAAATCGACGGATTGTATGGCTTTGATACCATGATAGAAAAGGTGAAGGGAAAGATAAGTATATTAGAGAGCATTCCAAAACTGAGTACAATGAGGCCTTTATATAGGCAAGAGAAAACTATCCTACTAGAAACAGAAAATAGAATCTTATATAAGTTAGGAAAACTCTAGAATGTTCTAAACGATAAGGTAATTTCTATATTAATATATATCATCTAACATATGAAATTTTGTAAAACCTATAGACATTCGATGAAAAGAAAGCGCCAGCGATTGCGTTGTTTAGAAGTGCCAATATTAGAACATTGTAAGTTGTTTGATATACCTCCTAAGAGGAGACACTTTTGCTTTTGGTCAAATATTCATTTCCCAAAATCATCCTTCAAACGCTCTACACCAGAAGATTTCTCTAATTGTCAACCTTGGTCACATGAAAGGCCAAGATTTGATCCTCATAACTCCCAACACTTCCTTTTGGTTAACACTTTCTTGCTTTCCTGCTGGTGGAGACTGTGAACACCTTCTAGATTTATCATTATCTCAAATACACTCCTCTTGACCCTCTAATCCTGCCTTTTTGACATCAAATCAAAAGACTCCAAAAAGGCTACGCTTTCTTATCCATCCCGCTGTCGTTCCCTACGGATTTCGGGTGTCGCCCCTGAGCAACCATTCACCCCTCAATGAAAATTGCATGCTGGAACTATAAAGATTTCGAATAACCCTTGATCGTTCGAGTAGCCTTCAATCTTGGCCGGGCACACAACCCTGAGTGTTTTTTTTCAAGAAACAAAGCAATCTTATTCCTCTATCTCACAACTCTTTCTTAAACTTGGGTATACCTCCTCTACTAGGGTCGATGCCTTTGGTATGCTGGGCACAAAAGGTGGTGTTTGGGTTGGTTGGAAGGAGAGTATTTCCAAAAAGGTGTTATATTTTGTTAAACATATCATATTATTAGAATTCTCACAAACTTGTGTTAGTCATGGCTTATGGGATGTATTTATGGTCCTCGAATTTTGGTTAAAAAAAAATAGACGTGGGATCATATTACCTCGATACTGACAACATATCACATGTCGTTACTGTTGGGTGGTGATTGCAACCAAGTTTTAATCCCTATGGAAAAGATAGACCTCTATCACCTCAGTATTCTTAGGCACCAAATTGTTGTAGACTTTATCTGTAATAACAATCTGGTGGATTGAAAATGGTGTGGACCTACTTTCACGTGGACAAATAACCGTCACGAATTTTTTTGTACTTATGAAAAACTTGACAGAGCTTTTGCCAACCCTGATTGGATCAATATATTTCCCTCAGCTGACATCATAAACCTTAGAATACAGTCTTCAGACCATGCCCCTATCCTATTGGATACATGTCTTCAAGAAAATTTCCTACCACGACCAAAAAGATTTGAGGCCATGTGGCTTCATCTTCCCCAAGGAAAACAAACATTCAAGAGGCTTGGGCTATGCCAATAGCTGGTTCTTATATGTTTTAAGGTAATGCATTGGGGGGGGGGGGTGAAATGATGAAAAAGCTATCAGAATGGGACAAGTTGAGGTTTGGAAACCTCAAAGAGGAAAATCTCGCTGGCTTCAGTATGGAGACTGGAATACAAAATTCTTTTACACGTCCACCTTGATCCATAGGAACCACAACCGAATTTTATCTCTTATAGATTCAACTGGCAAAATTCTATCAAGCCACAACTACATCTCTTTTTGCCAATCCAACCATTTCCTAGCATTATTTTCTTCAGAATCAAACCCTTCCTCTTCCACTGAGCTTCCATCCTCTATCAACAACCTAAACCACTACCTCTCAGAACGACAACATAATATCCTAGCAAACCCTTCTCTGTTGTTGAAATAAAGCAAGCCCTCTTCCAAATCAAACCGATAAAATCACCCGGATCGAATAGAATTTTGGCCCTCATCTATCAACAGTGTTGGGATTTTATGGAAGCGCCTGTTACTTCTATGGCTTTAACTTTCTTACAGTTAGGTTATATGCTTTCTGAAGCCAATAAAACTTTTATTGTTCTAATCCCAAAAACCAAAACCCCTGAACAACTTGTAAGAATCAAGGAATTTACAACATACATTGACGCTTTTTCTACTTTCCCAGAGGAAGAAGATTTCCCTACAATATGGGGTAAAAAAGCCAAAATAGGCACCCAATAGAAGTGAAAGACCCTTTCCAAAGACTTCCGACCTATTAGCCTTTGTAATTCTATATACAAAATTATCTTCAAAACATTAGCCAACCGCGTTAAGGAAGCCCTGGGGACATCGTGTCACAATTCCAACAAGCTTTTGTAAATGGTCGACATATCACGGATATTATTCTTATTATGGAAGAACTGGTGAACAAAATCAGAACCACAACTAAGGCAAAATCCATTGGTGCTCTTAAATTGGATATGAGCAAGGCTTACGAAAGAGTGAGCTGGTCTTTCTAAAGGCTGTTCTATGGAAATTTAGATTCCCAAATCACATTATACGACTTATCATGCAGTGTGTAAATTCAGTTACATATGAACACCTTGTCAATGGCTCTCCCTCAAACAGATTCGCACCGACTCTGGGTCTAAGGCAATGAGACCCTTTGTCCCCATATCTATACATTATGTGCATAGAGGTCCTCTCTTCAAATCTCACCAAAGGATCTATTTTAGGGATTCGAGTAGGGATGCAACCCCCCCGGCGTTAAATACCCTTTTGTTCGCGGATGACTCTTTGATTATCATAAAATTTTGCCATTGCAAGTGTTCAAATTTGTGAATCCTTCTGTAGAAATACTACACTGAATCGAGCTAAAGAATTTAAGCATAGAAAATCGTCACTCACTCTCAGCCCAAATTCTTGGATAGCCGACAAAGAAAAAAATTCATATTTACTGGGCATTCCCATGTACGATGCTTTCGGCAAATACCTAGGCAACTCGCTGGATCTCATAACACACAAAAGGCATTTACGATGGAGTTGATTAATCGTATTAGGCACAGATGTGCGGGGTGGAACGGCCTTCTCATAAACAAAGTCGGAAGAGGTACTCTAATCAAATCTATCATTTCATTCCTATTCTTCTACCACATGCAGGTATGCCTCTTGCCTCAATATTTCTGTAAGCAGGCCAAAACCATCTTCAGTAACTTCTGGTGGTCAGGAAACAAAAACAAAAAAGGCATACATTAGATCAACTAACATGCTCTTTTCGCACACCAAACTGAAAGGGGCCTAGAATTTAAAGAAGTATGAGGAATGCCCTTCTGCCAAAAATCTGCTGGAGAATGACTAAAGAACCAGAACCTTACTAACTATAGTGCTATGGGGAAAATATTATGTGAGAAATATTTTTTTCCGATCGCCTTCCACTGGCAATTTTCTTCAGGATGGAGGGGCATTTTAGCTGGACTTGATTTTCTCATTCATGGTCTCCGTTGGCAAGTAGGTACCTGTTCGTCAATTTTTATTTGGAATGATTCCTGGATCCCTAATTTCTCTGTACTTCTCCAACCTAGATCAAATTCTAATGCTACCAAGCCCTCCCTTGTTAGTGACCTTATTTCAAACTCTAGGTGGAACCACTCTCTCATGTCTGATCCTTTCCCCCCGGATATAGCCCTAAAGATCTCTGCCATTTAAAAAAAATTCGCTTTATCTTTGATTAAAGCAAAAGCCATGCAATAAAGTTTAAACACAGAAGTGCTAAAATAGGCCAAATATTAGTGTTTATAGGGCTAAGAAAAAAGAAGTCGATTAGTCTCATTCTCTAAGGGTTAACAAAAACCGATTCCATTATGACCAAAAAGTTATATCCCGCTTCAAAAAATAAAATTCCTACACCCATCTTGCTTACAAACCTTTCTTTGAATCTGAGCGACATTGTCAGAATAAAAATTGCCATTCATTCAGCTTACAATCATACTACCTTTAAAGCCGGGATCGGCTTAACTTGTTTTACCAAAAATGATTCTCGTTATGGCTCAACAACTTTCTCATACATCGCATTCGATAAATTAACTGCACAAGAACAAGGTCTTTGTATTGTAACTGAATGGGCAATTGGCAAGGAAATACACAACGTCCTATTACTAACAAATTCTTTATTCTTTTTATCCCAGCTAGCAGAGATGACTTAAATCATGGAGACGGTAACACCGATCTGGTTTGACTTTTGCACATTATTGTCAGACTTTAGATCTTTTTGTGTAGATAGATCGGGACCTGGCCAACTCTAGGAGGCCAAATTCCTAGCTTGATTTTCTTGTCACGCAAGCTCAGATGTATATCAAGATTGGGTCCAAGCTAGTATTTTGGCAACCACATGATTACCAGCTGCTTATCCCCCTTTCCTTATGGCAAACTTTATTTTGCATTTCGACCTCTTTGTACATATTCAGTGAAATATTTGTTTTAAAGGATTTAGTTGCTCGGTTTTATACCCGATGATACGAATTATAGCGGTATTTAAGAACTTTGATTGCAGTCACGGCTTCCATTTTGAGGGCGTGACAGTTCTTTTCCCCTGCGTGGCCTTGATGAATTTTCAAGTACTGTTCTGCCTGAATGTACTTGTTTACTCTGGAGGGCCCTTATATTGCCTAGTGGATTCTTGCTCACTAAAAAGGCGAATCTCGTCGTTGGGCTAAGACAGTGCAAAGAAGTTGTGTACTTCAATGTCTCATGTAGATTGTCCACCTCTAGCGTCACGACGTTGAAGCGATTGAGATAATGGGACAAATACTCATTCCTTTCTTGTACGATGTTGGGGAGGCTTGCAGAGTTCTTCTGTCTGGATCAGCTGCTTACAAAGTGCTTCTAAAAGAGGTCGAATAATTAGGAGAAGGAGTGAGTGATCTTGGAGGAAGAGATTTTAACCAAATGTCCATAGCCTTATAGAGTGTGGTCAGGAGGCATGGTACATGACCATGTCCGAGACATGGAGTAGTATCATATGGGTCTCAAACAGATAGACAAGCTCCCCTGGATCACCGCTGCCATCATACATGTCAGATTATGGTATCTTGAAGTTGGGTGGCAACTTTACTTGGATGGAGCGTATTCAGGAGTTGGCCTTGGAGGGGATCGTCCTTGGAGATGACCCTGTTTAGGACTGGAACACCTTTGGGGCGGCATGCTTACAACAGTGAGGAATACGAGCTATGTTTCTTCGACTAATTCTTTCGATAACATGAGCCGCCTCATGTTACATATATGTTGTGATACCCCGGGAAATACCAAAAATTAATCTAACCGCGAGTTTGATTAATTAAGGGGTGCTATTTTTATTAAGTAACAATATGTTGGTGTTGATTAAGTGTTAGGGAGCTAAATAGGGGGTTACTGTGGTTTTGGGGGTTAAAATTTAATTTTGGAAAGTTAAGGGGGTAAAAATGTAATTTTGAAAAATATGGTGAACGAGATGCATATTTTTATTAAGTAGCATCATTTCGATGATAATGATGTGTTAGGGGGCTAAATGAGGGGTTATGGTGATTTTGGGGTTAAAAGTATAATTTCCCAAAGTGGAGGGGTCAAAATATAATTTTGGAAACTTTGGGGCTAAAGTGCAATTTTGTAAGGTTGAACTTAAGTGTCAAAGTTTGGAAGAAAGTGGTCATAATGTGGCCACCTCTAGCTAGAGTCTCAGATGACTCATGAAACCTAAAGATTAGTGAAAGGAGTGGATAAAATTGAAACAAAAAGAAAATGAAAGAAGGTGTTGGGGGAAAAATGAAAATACAAGAAAGTTGTGAACATGAATAGTGTGTGAACAGTACCCGTGAAGAACACAGCCAGCAAAGGAGAAAAAATGGAGAACAAAGAGAAGGAAAAGAGGAAAAAAAAGAAGAAGAAGGAAAGAAAGTGCAATCCAAACCCTAACGGGATATGATTTTGAACCAAATTTGTGGAAATTGAATGACTTTATTTGTGTATATGTTATATATATATGTCATGTATATATATTTCCAAATTCGGTTGAATAATCTGATTGGGATGAAGGAATGATGATGAAATATTGTTGGAATCATGGATATAAGACCTAAAACAACAAAGAAAGGGGGAAAACGAATTAGGGTTTGAATTCAGTTGATTTCAGTGGCGCGGGTATGTGTTCTAGTGTTTGTTCTTCATCCTTGAAGATTTAATTTGAATTGTTGGAGCTTAATTGGATGTAAGTACATAAACCAAATTGACTTGGAGCTTGAAAGTATGGAAGGCAAGGGAATTAGGAGATTTAAATGTGAGAAAAACGGGTATCCATGCGAAAATTAAAGAAGAGAAAACCCAGGTACATGGCTGGTTCAGGGAAGAAGAAGCTTTGTGTGTGCGTTCAAGGTGTAATAGTGTGGGTATGAATCTGAATAGTGACTTGTAATTGAGGGAATATTTGATATATAATTGATGTAATACATCTAAAAAGTAATTTTAAAGCGGTTTTGAGGTGTTGGTGGTATAGCGGCCATCAGGGTGTATTTTGATAAATTGTCACGTTGACGCTAAATTTTAGGGAACGCGCGTAATTAAGCGTTCGGAGTGGTGGGAAGTGAGGAATGATGTTAATACATTAAAATAATGAGATAGTGACTATTGCTAATGAGTTGGTAAGCTAGGTTAAAGATCCAGTTATTGGATCGGATTAACAAGCTGTCGTAAGACGCTATAAACGATTAAAGGGGAAGGGGTAGAATAAGGAGTGCGTATATGTTGAATGATGTCTAACGAGCAGAGTATTATTTGACTAGGTGATGCGGCTCATTACGATAAGAGATTGTGAGTTGCTTCGGCTATAAGCCAATCAGGTAAGGACAATGCGGTTCTGATATGCTAATTTATTATTTCGATTAGCATGCTATGTTGATGACGTATTGTTGAATTCTTCTTGTTATGATTGGTCACCGGTAGTCATTGTGACCGGTATACGCATATTTGAATTGTGTTGTTAAGGACTTACGGTAGAATAAATTTCCTTAGTCCAGCTTGTTGATAGAATTGAATAAGGATGATGCGTGTTCTAGTACGCTATGATTCGACTCGATTATCATACTTGATGTTGGGGGTGATATTGTGTAGGGGTTGTTGTGAGATGCCGATAATTATGAATAGCCGATATCTCTTCTATTTGAGAACACCATTGAGGACTTGTGGCAACTTCTCCCGAGTCTGCCTTATCGTTGATGATGATGCTGTAGAGATCGTTGCGTTCTTGTTGTGAAATGTCGGCACTTATTGATAACTGACATTTCTCTTACGTAAAAACGTTGTTGAGGGCTTGCGGTAATCTTCTCCCAAGTCTGTCATATTGATGATGTCACGTTGAACTCTTGTTATTAGGTCTGAACACCGGTTGATCTTTTGATCCGGTATTCCTTGTTGAGGACATAAGCTGGAATAAATTTTTCCTTAGTCTGCCCATTGATGAAGTCTTGTTGCTTGGCTGTAATGTGGTTAGAGAAAACACTCTAAATGAGTTCCCTGCTTGTTGACAGTCTCTTCTATTTACTTGAGACTGAGATGAACATCCCGTAAAATGGGACATCAATATGAGGAGGATGGCCTATGAATTATGATCACTGGCCAAAGAGGATGAATGTCGCTCGAGCATAGTCTATCTTGTCTGGTCGAGTCCTGTCCGTCGTGTCCATGTGCATTGCATTTTACAGTCGTGTATTAAGTTGTAAACATTCATGTTGCTTAGAGACTTGAAAGTCTTTTGCTGTAATATGATGTATGTTTGTAAGAAAATTTTTGTAAGGACGCATTTTAGAGCGTCTATTAATGATGTATGAATATGGGGACGTAGTTGCTCTGTATTCAGCACAAGGTTTTGAATATGATTATGGTCTACAACTCAGCACGATGATCACTGGGTTGAGGGTGTCGCATATGTTGTCTCTTTATGTTGGCTCATAGGTTCGATCATCCCTTGAGTTGTACTTCTTTCCATAACTAGACCACGAGGAAAGACGAAAATGCATGTTGCTTAGGTCACGGTGACGAAGGTCTGTAGACGATAAAGCCATGACAACATCTAAAGTTCTTTGAAGGGTGTTCACTATGTCTTTCAATTGGTGGATATCTTTGGTTAGAAATGCGTGAGGATGATTGAAAAACTTGAGGTTGAGGTGATGGCGTAAGTTGTAGCTTCGTAGAATAGGGGTGGGCGAACAACTTCGATGAGATATTTATTCCTCCATTCACTAGTGTTGGACGTCACATTGATGTGACGGTTTTCAGCTGAAACGGTTGTCTGGCGAGTGGATTTTGTGTGTTCACCGCGTGAGTGTTTGGTTCGACGATTGCTATTTGAACAGTGACGAGCATCTTAGTTACTTTGCCTGAGAAGAGATTTTTTAGAAGCTAATTACTGGCCATGTTTCCTGTCGTCATCCTATGGATGACGTCAATCTGTTGATGTTAAAAAGTTGTTCGAGAATTACAGCCTGGAACCATGACATGCAAAACAAAAAATGAGTGAATGTCTGAAGGGAAACTCTCCGATGCTTTAGGCAGAGCGCAGCAACAGGGTAGAACTTTGAAAAAGTTAATATTATGGCGTGTGTGATTTTGAATAGTTATTTGCTTACATGGGGGAGTTACCTTAATATAGGCATATGTGTTAGAACCCTATTTGAATTGGGACGGCAACTGGGCCTGATCCTTGCAGATCAAGTTAGAGTCCTTATAAAACCTTAACTCACCCAATAATCTCGTAGTCGACCAAATTTGACTGGTAGCAATAGGTGTTATATGATGACACATGTCATCTACTGATTGTGAGTGTAAATTTTGATATATTAGTTACGTTGCGGTATATGGTCATTGAGAAGAAGAACTCCACTTATACAAAGAGGGAATCTAAGACTTTTATAGTCACTCTGTTCACTTACGTAGTTAGTTGGTAAAATTTACAGTCACTTAGTTACCTTTCTATTCACCTAGTGACTTTTATAGTCATTTTTATCGACTTTTGAATAGCCTTCTTGGCAACAGTTGTTCTGTTGGTGGTATGCATTTTGTACCTTCGGTTTTTATGTTTGCATTCTGTTCATTTGGACTGCTTAACGATCATTTTGTTCAGTTAGATTTCCTTTGGATGCTCCTTGTTACAAAATTGGCCTTGTACTTGAAGTCATGGAATTGTAGTGCAAGTGTAGAAACTTTAGTCGCAGTGTAAGTGATGGTGCAGTGGCACAGCTAGTAGAAGTGATGTTGCATTAATGACAAGGTGGTGGGGTGGTCAGTAGTGACGGTAACAGTGATAGTGGTAGTTGTTTTATTAAGGCGTCATTGGCGGTAGTGATTGTTATGGCAACATCAACGGTGTGGTGTTGTGGCATGCGCGGCAGTGGTGGTAGGGCATTTTAGTGATTTGATGATGGTAGTGGCGATTATGTTATTAAGTCATCACTAGTGGTAGCAATGGTGACAGTAATGAAAGTGGCAACAAGGATGGTGGTGGTGGTTGTGTGGCGTCAGTGGTGTGGTAATTTGTCAACCACAGCGATGGTGGTGAGGGGCAGTTTAGTGAAGATAATGGAGGTAGTGGTGGTGGTGGTGCTGGGGTAGTCTAGTGAATGTAACGAAGGTAGTGACGAAGGTGACATTAGGGCGTCACTAGTGGTAAAATAGTGACATAAGAAATGGTGCCGACAACAACGATAATAAGGTTAGAGATAACATTGGCGTGGAGACAATGACGAAGTAGCAGTCTTTTGGTGGTGATACTGATGATAATGATGGTAGTGGTGGTGATGTAACACACTAGTTCGGTTGTAGTGGCAGCAACAAGGCGGTGGAGGTGGTGGTGTAGTGATGATAGTAGTGGTGGTGGTGGAGACAACGTTCTAGTGGGGTGTGTGATGGTAATAGTGGGGGTGGCAGCAGAGGCAATGGTTGTGGTGGTGGTGAAAATGGTGTGGCCGCTATGGAGACATTGGTGATGGTTTTGGTGGGTTCATAGGCCGTAAAGATTAAATAAATGGTAAAATAGGGTAAATAACTGTTTTGGTTCACCTTAACCCAACTCTTGTGAAATCCTATCATTTTCCATTTGAATTCACATAATAGATACAAATCCAATAAAATCCTACGAAATCAAATTCCAATCCCTTTTTGCAGTATTCCAAACAACCAAAGATGAGTATCTGAAATGAAATTTCATCAGTTTGGCGTTTGTAAACACAATCTGATTTCATGCTCAGACTAGTGTAAGGAACATGCGTCATCTAGTATCAACTTCCATGCCTTCAGGTTATCTATCTATAGTTCTATTACTTGTTCTCCAGAGCATCCATTGGAAGACGACACTTTTCAACCTGAATGCATTCCTTACAGATACACTACGAACTTTTCCATGGGATGTCCATTAAAAAGAATTACCAAAAACTTAAGTTCTTCTGATCTAGGTGGAGAATGTGCTGATGCTCTATTGATAATGTCAGCAACCTTTACATCTAAAGTGCAGGCAGCATCATAGATCACTTTCTTCGGCAGAAGGAAAATTTGAGCACGAATTAGTTGTATACTTGCCAAGACTAACCAACTTTAATCTTTCTCCATATGATACATGTATAACATTCAACCAATTTACTTTCTTAAGCCTTACCAACTAGAATAAAGTAGTCCCCAGCATTTAATGTAGCTGATACTTATGGGACAACCATCATTTTTTATATGATTCATTTTACGCTACACCTCATAGTTAATGTCAATTTCACCCAGCATCCCAAGGTTCTAAAATTGGCACCCAGCACCAAAAATTTAAAAATTTTGGTATCAAGCAGCAATTGACAGTCAAAATGGCCTTTGACCATATGTTTGTTAATTTTTAAGGGCAAATTGGTCTTTTCACTCGTGAAATCCTAGTCAGCTCCAGCCCTCTAAGTCCTTACATGTCATTTCTCTCTTCCCCATTCTTTCTCTCTGTCTCTCTCTCTTAATGCCCCAACCACCGCGCACCACCTTCAGCACCAAGAACCCACCTCTAGCACTGTCGCTCTCTTTGGCGTCTGGCGTTCGCCCTCTTTACCTAGCCTAACTTGTCCCTCACACCCTTGATTTGGACCACTAATTATGTGGTGATGATGTTGTGTGGTGGCTGCTTGGGTTTGTCGGCGATCGGTGGGGAGATCGCATGGTGGGGTGATTGGGTATGCTTTGGCTGCAGCGATGGGTAGGGGGTGTATCTGGTGGTCGTTCGGTTAGAAGGCGATATTGGCTCATTGAACGGCCACAATTGGTCGAACGGCCGTTGTTGGTAATCGTCATTTAGTTTAAGGCAGTGGTCGTGGGTGCAAGAGGGTCTTTTCCATTGTGAAATTCTGTACCACACTTATTTCTCTGAATTGGAAGAGGATTAGGGATTGGTGGTTGCGGGTGGTTGTAGGTGAAGATTTATGGGAGAGGCAGCGGTCATCCAACAGTCAGCGTTGGTGGCCGCGATTCAATTGGAGGGGGTGCCATGGGTTTTGAGATTGATGGTTGTGGGTGGAAAGGGGTGGTCGTTGGTGGCCAGCTCTGGTGGGTCGTGGTGATGGGGAGAGTGGTGGCGGCGATGGTGGCACGCCGAATAGTGGATTCAGTCGGAGGCAGTGGCTCGTCTGGTAGTGGTTTCAGTTGGAAGAGGGGGCTGTGGGTTGGGAAGATGATTAGTCAGGGAGAAAAAAAAGGGTGAGGAAATATTGCTATTGCCTGGTGTTAATTATTGGTGCCATTTGGAACTGATGTGAACAAAAGGTGGATATAACAGGTAAAAACACCATTTTGCCCCTTAACAAGTAACATACCTGTGGTCAAAGGTCGGTTTGACCGTCATTTATTGCTGGATACCAAGATTTTAAATATTTTGGTGCTGGGTCCCAAAATTAGAATTACAGGGTACTGGATGCAATTGGCCCTTAAGTATAAGATGTAGAGTAAAATTAATCCTTTTTTTTAAATGATGGTAATAAGCTGGTCCAGCCTCTCCTTTGTTTTAACTGATGTGTTAAACTTAGGCTCTGTTTGAAAATCATTTGATTTTCAGTTTTTTCTCCAATTTTATAAATCGGAGAAAACAAACGTATTTGGTACACAGTTTTTGTTTTTTTTTTCCTTCAGTTTTGAAAATCAGTTTTTAAAACAGGATTGTTTTTTAAAACTCTCATTTATGAGTTTTGAGTTTTCAGTTTTGGTTTTTATTTTGAGACCACCACCACCCTCCCACCACCGGCAGCCCCCGCCAGCGACCACCACCGTCGGCCAGCCACCACCACGCCCCACCACTGCCACCGCAAACCACCACAAAAAAAAACTGGATAATCAAACACCCATTTGTTTTTATAAAAAATAAAAACTAAACTGGTTTAGTGACCGCTATTCATATCTAAAGAATGCCTTCTGTTGGGATGTTGAGCGTAGTCATATTCCAAAATTGGAATTGATTTAAGCGGATTTTATGCTACTGCAAATAGGAGAGGTCATAAAAAGGATGAAGGTTCAGCCTTCCAGATGATCCCATTACATAATCTTAATCTGGGAAAGTCAACAATATTAACACCACTATGCATCTTAGGAACATCTTAGTGAAGATTAAAAGTGCATATGCCAACAATCCCCTCAAAAAACTTTGGAGGTCTCAAAAAATCCCCTGAAACTCTCATGTCAATCAAGCATAAATATGGGGGTGGGTTTCTCAAGTAGTTGTCCATTTGAATGCTCTTCATGTATCCAGTGCTTTTATCACAATCTTCTCTTAGGTAAGGGTTTAGCTTGTTTTGGCAGTTTAGGTTTACCTTTAGTGTTTCTTGGCTGCATAAAAGGATTTGTTTATCTTCTTGTTTGACTTTGTATTCAGTGCTTTTCTTGATTAACTTAACAACGATGTACCTAGTTACTCTTAGCTGAAGAAATCATGGGACTCTTGTTGAGCTGCTGAATCAAATTATAGCATATTTTAAGTATGCAAAAAAAAAAATCATCCGCCAACCCCCTTTCACATCAATAATATGGAGTGGAATGGAGGAATTTTTGCTCCGTGTCAAAACTTTGAATGTTGTGATGTTTTCCAGCAAAAATGCAAGTGCGATGTGGACGTTCAATTCACATCGTATGAAAACAGACTGAATGCTATACAAGGCCGGCAGTCTGAAACAGTGGGGTGAAAGCCCTTGTATCATTTTCTTCCGTTGATCTTACTTGTTCAAGGTCTCTCTGGGGTTTCTCGGAATGTTTTTTTTAGCCTTATCTTGACTATTAGTCCCATTCTAGCCAGTACGTATTGGACAAAGAAGTCGTGACAAAGGTACATGTAGTTTTTGAAATTACAAATGCGCATCCAAACAAGTAGCGGTTATCGTTTATCAATTTTGTCGAGCTTGGAACTAATCGACTGCAATTTTTAATGACAAGATGAAGTTGATCACTTGAAAGTGACAAACGTACTTGGCCAAAATTATTCTATATCTATTATATATATAAATGCACGAATAGGATTAAATGACTAATCTTTTTTTTCTTCTTAAGACACCCTTCTTAAATTGAAGTCTTCCTATAAGATTAGAGGTGATTATGGGTGTTTTTGACTTAAAATTTTAAATACCCTTTTTTAATAGAGTGTTCTTAAAAAAATGAAGGTGTTTTTAACTTCTAATAGGATATCAAGTCTCTTTTCTTAAGATACCCTTATTGGAATCTACGATTTTTGTTAGATTTAAGGGTTGTTTTGACTTTTGATTTTTTTTTTCATTTATTACGCAATTTTAAATAAGAGTGTTACTAAAAAATAAGTGTGTTTTGGCTTCTCATAGGATATAAGACATTTTCCCTTTAGTTACCCCTATTGGAATATATGATTTTGTTATTTTTTTTTTACTTTTTTATTTAAAAAGAAAAGAAAAAAACCAATGAAAATCCTATAGATCATCTCTGAACTCCAACACGCTCTTTGATTACTAAAAAAAATCCATATCAAAACCTACCACCTCTTTTTGCATTAAATTAAAGTACCTTGAATTCGATAAGCAAAAAAAAGAAAGGGAAAAAATAAAACTTGTGGAAAAAAGAGTTGTCTGTAGCCTTTAAGGAATAATATAATATACCTAAACTAAACTGAACATTTTTATCAGAAAACTCACACACACACACACACATGTATATTTTATTTTAATTTTGTGTTTCATTTCCTCCCTCTCCCCCCCCCCCCCCCCCCCGCCCTCCTCCTAAGATGCCTTAGCATTTTAATTGAAGTCTTCATAAAATATTAGTGGTAGTTAAGGGTGTTTTCACTTAATTTTTTTTTTCCAATAAATATCCATTTTGAATTAGAGTGCTATTAAAAAGTAAGGGTATTTTTTTACTTCTCCTAGTATATCAAGCATTTTTTACTTCTCCTAGTATATCAAGCATTTTTCCTTCAAATACCTTTATTGGAAAATAAGCTTTTGTTAGAGTTAAGGGTTTTTTTTTTTACTTTCAAATAAAAAAAAAAAAAAAAGAAACCCTATGAAAATCCTATACAATTACCTTTGTATTCCTACATGCTCTCTGATTACTGAAAATGTTAAACATTTCTATGTAAACATTTTGTCGATGCAGAGGTTAAATGTATCGTTTAGTGACAAGAGAATTGGATTCAACCGTAGCAGAGTGGATCTAGCCTAATCCTATAAATATGATCACTACAAGAAAAAAGGTGCTTTGCGACGAACTTTTAGCGACGGAATCCATTCCGTCGCTAAAAGTCACCTTCAGTGGCGGAATGTACCGTCTCTAAAAGTCTGTCGCAAAAAGTCTTTAGCGATGGGGACATCTGTCGGTAGAAACATTTACCGACAGCTTTTTACCGACAAAGTAGTTTTTAGAAAATTGCTAATTTTCCATCACCTTTTTTATTTTGTTTTAGCGACGGAATCATCCCTTCGCTAAACATTCTGTTGCTAAAAGTATTTTAGCGACGACATTTCCCGTTGCTAAAAATTCCCGTCGCTTTGGCTTTTAGCGATAGACTTTTAGCAATGGAATATTCCGTCGCTAAAAGTCCTATCATAAAAGCCCTAACTTTTCCCTCTTCTCTCCACAACCGCAGACGAAGTCCATCGCCCTCCACTCCTATTCTCTCAGCTCCACAGCCCATCGCCTCCATCGAACACCGACCAGCGCCTCCATCTTGTTTCTCCACCGACCACCGCCTCTATCTCCTTTCTTTGGATGCCTCCATCTCTCAAATCTACCGCTATTATTTGTCTTGATGTGTTAGATATCACACTGTTTGATGCAAAATGATGTTAGCTGCCTTTAAGTTTTGTTGATGAGCAGATTTAGCCTTTGAGTGTTAAATGCTTGAATATTTATGATAGTCTGCTATTTGAGATTGTCAATAGGTTACCCAATAGATAAATTCAGCTTTGCCCTTGTAGAAGCATGTTGAGATTGTCATATATTGTCTTATTGATGGTATTAGCAATTTTGTTGAGATTGTCATCTTTTCTAGTAGCAGATTTTGTGGAGCGCTCCTCGTTACAAGAGGACAACATCCGTCGGATTGCTGCGGAGGATTATAGGAAGATCACGGCGCATAATCGCATAAAACCACTATATGCGTTTAATTAGTGAACATTATACGATTGTTATCGAGATTAATGCGTCTGTGCCTTTACAAGTAGGGCACTGCTGCTGGACATGCCCATCAGATTTGGGACTCACTGAACCCTGATCTGCCCTTCCCCTCATAGTACTTTGTATCCCGCTCATGTGCCCCCCCCCCCCCCCCCCGAACTTGTGCTCCCCTCCCCTGCTCTATTAATGTAATCCACTTCCGTGGCCTCTTGAATTTTGTATACATTTATTGTTGGATTGTGATTACAGGTTTAGGTATTAAAAAAAAATTATATTAGTTTGACTTTTAGTGACGGCTTTATTCCGTCGCTAAAAATTTAACTATTTTAAAGGAACGAGTTTTTGCGACGGAATTTCCATTGCTAAGTTTTTACTGACGAACATTTAGCGACGGAATTTCGTCGCTATATATTTTATGTAATAAATTATTACCATTTTTTTTAAATACGGAAAATAGAATTAGCGACGGAAACGCCGTCGGCAATTGTGTTTGTATGTTCGTCGTTGAAGGCGGACTTTAGGCGACGGATTGAAATAATCCGTCACAAAACGTTTAGAGTCGGGGTTGTAGGCAACGAAGTTTTAGCGATGGGTGGTCCGTCGTTAAAACTCTTTTCTGACAAATTAAGGACATTTAGCGACGGAATTTTTCGTCGCTAAAAGTCTTTTTTCTTGTAGTGGATGCTAAGTCTATGTTTATCTTTAAGGAAAACTCTATGAAAACCTAACCTTAAAACTTACCAACGTCAAAATCTATAAAATAAACACATTAATATTCCTACTCCTTAGATAATCGATCTTGAATTTAGGTATTATCATGTTCTTTATTTGTATACTTTTTAAGGTGGACCTGTTATTGCATCAATTAACTTTTGCATATAATTGCAAATTTACATCTACCAACATGTGATAGAGTCAGAATATCTACAAGTTTGACTAGGCTTTAATTTTTTTAACTTTTATAACGAACTAATGTTTATTTTGTGTTTGGTAAAATAGTTGGTTGTGATAATTTTTTTAACTCTCAAAATCTTATCCCCTAGGTAATATTTTTTTGACTTTCTTCTTTTAGAAGATACATGTCTTATTATCCGAATGAATGATCTAGGTTAGAACTTATCCTTGATGAACTTTTCTTGAGTTTGAATTTATATTTATAAATATAATGCGTATGTATATAGGTTAAAAAACTTAGATTTGAAAATTTATTGAAATTACTTCGTTCATTACTATTATCTAATATCAACTTCATATGTTCATTTTGTGATATACATTTCAAAAGGATACACACACGCGCCTATTTATATATTTACTTTTTAGATGAGTAGACGGGGTATTATCATATAAATATGTCTTAAAAATAAAAGTCTTATGGTAATTATCTGCAAAATTACATGCACAACTAAGTTAATAGCCTTATTGTACTACTAAGATAACAAGGTCATCGTAGGTAAAAATAAAGGAGAGCTTTAGAGTACACTATCAAGAAAAACTTTAGAGTACACTATATATATATATATATATATATATATATATAGGGGACCGATCCCTGTCTACCGGTGGGAAAAATTTTATTTTTCCTACCGAACTGCGATTTAGAACAGCGGTTGGGAAGAAAGGACGGCTCTCGCATTAATGACGGAGAAAAGGATGAAAATCAAACAAAAATCTCACGAGAAAATGTGTGAAACAAACTAACCAACCGCATTTCATTTATGCGGATGGCATTAATGGCCCAACCGCATAAATGAAATGCGAATGGTGTCTTCAATGACCCAACCGCATTTCATTTATGCGGATGGCATTAATGGCCCAACCGCATAAATGAAATGAGGATGGTGTCTTCAATGGCCCCTCCCACGTGGCATCCTCCCACCCGGTGATGCTCTGCCACGTGGAGCCCCCCCAGTGAAGGCCCCCCCCCGTGTCCTTCCCCTCATTTTTGTGATGCCACGTGGCGTCCTTCCCTCCCCCGTGATGCCCCCACGTGATGTCTTTCTCCCTCTTTTCTTTTTTTGCAGAGACAACTCTTCTGCCAAATTTTTTTTTGCCGCAGCCTTTGACCGCGCTCAATCACGGGTTTTTTTTTCTGTCTTCTTTCTTCTCTCTCCCTCTCTTTTCTCCCTTTATAATCCCCTCCCCTGAACCCTTCTTCTGCACTCTATCATCTTTACCAACAATACTCTCCACAACAATACAAACCAAAAAATTTTACGCTAGAAGATCGGTGGATAACCGCTAGAAGATCGGTGGATTTTTCTTGAAATATATATCAAGTCACAACAAGTAAGTATTTTGAATTTCCTTATAATTCAATGTTAGGTTTATACAAATCAGCGTATTACATTTATAGATTCCAAAATAGCGATTTTTTCAGGCGCCAAATATAGACAGTTTTTCACGAATTTATAAAAAATAGCTAGAGCTAGATTTTGCCAAAGTGCAAAAAAGAGACCCTAGTGATTTTTAAAGGATCTGTATCAGGTAAAAATTTTAGATTTTTGCAAAGACTGGAAAGGGGTTAACTGATGCGGGGAACCTTGTAAGTCTGCAGTGTATTTTAAAATATCAAGCTAGCGCGACTACGCGCAAAAATTTTACGAGAACCCTAGGATGTTGGGAAGTTCCATTTCCCAGGAATTCGGGCCATTCCGAAGCCGTTACCTATTTTTTTGGCCGAACGGCCCTTTAAGCACCCGATCCGAACACCGGTTCGGGATTTTTTGGCGAAACCTCCGTAAAATACTTTTTAGATCAAGAATGAATTTAGAAAGCTTAAAATAGCATTTCGAAGCACTTTTGAGATTTTTCGATGCCAGGGGGCATTTCGGTAATTTGCCGCCCCGAGAGGGGTATTTCGGTAATTTTACAGTGCTAAGTTTTTCGACGGACTTGTTTGTCCAGAAATGTAATAACAAAACCTGAAATGTTGTTTTGAATTTGATTTGGCGCGCGTGGGGGTGATAATGAATCTCCGAAGGCATTTCGGTAATTTGCTGCCCATCGGGGGTATTTCAGTAACTGAACGTTGTAACACAACTGGAGGAAATAATTTTCAACACGATGTGTGTTCCTAGGGTGTAACACTATGTGTGTTTAATGCGAATACGAAACGTAATTGTCGCTAAAGGCGAAAACTTAACTAGATAGTTTTTCACGAATTTATAAAAAATAGCTAGAGCTAGATTTTGCCAAAGTACAAAAAAAAGACCCTAGTTATTTTTAAAGTATCTGTATCAGGTAAAAATTTCAGATTTTTCCAAAGACTGGAGAGGGGTTAACTGATACGGGGAGCCTTGTAACTCTGCAGTGTATTTTAAACTAGGGCTAATTACACCTATGTCCCTGAGGTTTGGGGGTAATTACACTCAAGGACACAAAGTTTCAACATGTAACACTTATGTCCCAAAAATGTTTCAAATGTATCACCCGTGTCCATCCGTTAGGGTTCCATCCAAAAAATATACTGTTCATCATTTTGTATTTTAAAAATGACAATACTGCCCTTCTACAATATATCTTGAATAATTTTTATAAATTTTAAATTAGGATAACAAATCTTAATTCTTTAAAATTAGGGTTTGAAATTAGGATAACAAATCTATTTATTATTATATATGATTTATTTATCAGTTTTAGTTTTAGGATATTCTTGAAATCCTAATTTACAAATTAGGATATTCTTGAAACCCTAATTTGCAAATTAGGATTTTCTTGAAACCCTAATTTGCAAATTAGGATTTTCTTGAAACCCTAATTTACAAATTAGGATTTTCTTGAAACCCTAATTTGCAAATTAGGGTTTCAAAAAAACCCTAATTTGTAAATTAGGGTTTTATGTTCTATGTTCTCTCTCCCTACCACCCCGTCGCCGCCACCCACCCCCCGCCCGTCCACCCCCCGCCCGTCCACCCCCATCGCCTCCCCCACCCTCCCTTTAACCTGTGGCTGCCACCATCTTTCCCCTAATCCGCCGCCGCCCCTACCGTCCCCACCAACCTGCCGCCGCCCCTACAGTCCCTCCAACCTGCCGTCGCTGCCCCTACCCCCTCGTCCCTACCCCGTCGATCACCATCCCCCTGCCCCCATCCTCCCCGCCCCGTCGCCGTTCCCAGTCGCCTCCACCCATCCCCTCGTCAACCCATTTCACACCTCCCCCTACCGCCGCAGCCCCCATCGTGGCCCAACCAATCAGATCCACCCGTCACCGACCAGATCGAGCTAACCCGCGGCTGGCCATACACCTGCAAACACGCACGCCGGAAAAAATGGTCTGCCGGCAGTGGGTTATGGTTGGACCAGCTTTGATTTGTGTATAGTGGTGGTGTAGGTGGGTTGATCGGCGGTGGGGAGAGAGAGAGGGGCTGCCTGCCGGCGTGGGGAGAGGGGAGGGGGCTCTCGGCGTGGGGCTGCCGGCGTGGGAAAGAGAAGTGTAGAGAGAGATTTAAGGGATAATTTAAGATAATGGCAATTGAAATAAATAGATTTGTAACTTGAGGGCAATAAAGTCATTTTGTTAAAACTGTTAGGATTTTTAGGGTTCCGTTTGGTCAATGGACACAAGTGTAATTTGTCCAAACTATTGTCCTTGTCTGTAATTATACCCTAACCTCAGGGATATAAGTGTAATTTGCCCTTTAAAATATCAAGCTAGCACGACTTCGCGCGAAAATTTTATGAGAACCCTAGGATGCTGGGAAGTTCCATTCCCCAGGAATTCGGGTCATTCTGAAGCCGTTACCTATTTATTTGGCCGAACGACCCTTTAAGCGCTCGATCCGGACACCAGTTCGGGATTTTTGGGCGAAACCTCCGTAAAATACTTTTTAGGTCAAGAATGAATTCAAGGAGCCTAAAATAGCAATTCGAAGCACTTTTGCGAATTTCCGATGCCAGGGGGCATTTCGGTAATTCGCCGCCCCGAGCGGGGTATTCCGGTAATTTTACAGTGCTAAGTTTTTCGACGGACTTTTTAGTCCAGAAATGTAATTACAAAACCTGAAATGTTGTTTTGAATCTGATTTGGCGCGCGTGGGGGTGATAATGAATCCCCGGGGGCATTTCGGTAATTCGTCGCTCAGTGAGGGTATTTTCGTAACTGAACGTTGTAAAATTTTCTGACTAACTTTTAGTTCGGTTTCAGGGTGTAAGACGCCCGGAAAGTTATTTTTTCCAGTTGTTCTGAGAGAAGCTTAAAATCCCGTTTTAAAGCACCTCTGAGATTTTCCGATGCTAGGGAGCATTTCGGTAATTCACCGCCCCGAGAGGGGTATTTTAGTAATTTTACAGTGTTAAATATTTTGACGGATTTTTTAGTCCAGAAATGTAAGCAAAGCACCTGAAAGCTTGTTTTGAAGCTGATTTGGGGCGTTGGGGTGATAATTAAACCCCCGGGGGCATTTCGGTAATTTGCCACTTTGGGGGGGGGGGGATTTTGGTAATTTTACATTACACAAATTTTCCGAATGACTTTTAAATAATTTTATTCTTCTTTTATTTAATTCTATGACTTGTAGAGAATGATATAATTTTTATGTTTTAAATTTCAGTATAAATATGGATGCAACTGGAGGAAATAATTTTTGTGAAGGTTCTGATCCACCTTACTTGGGTCAAGTTTTTCAAATACTGGACGAAGTTGAAGCATACTATAGAGCATATTCGAAAACGATAGGTTTCGGTATTAGAATTAAGACGTCTAGAAAACGGGCCAATACAGATCAAATTGGTGCAAGACTATTTGAGTGTCATAGAGGAGGCCCGCATGTACCCCCGGTTGTTCAGATCAGTGACGAAGGGCCATCAAGACAAAGAAGACGGGACACATTTCCGGGTACCGGCTGCAAGGCCCATGTGTATGCAGTACACCGGAAAAATGAAAATCATTGGGTTGTGACGGGAGTGGAGTTAGCCATAACCATCAGTTGATGACCCCTAGTAAGATTGGTCAAATTCATCAGCACCGACAAATAAGCATGGCACACAGGGAACTGATATTTACAATGGCCGAGGCTAAAATTCCACCTTCTAAAATGATGGGGGTTTTCTCAAGCCAGGCTGGGGGGATTGACAAGTTGAGTTTCAACGACGTAGACCTTCGAAATCAACTTCGTGCTCAAAGGAGAGAGTCTTTCGGTAAGAGTGATTCTCAAGCTACACTTGATCTCTTCAGGAGCCTTCAGAGTGAGAATTCTGGCTTTTTCTATAGTCTCCGACTAGATGACGAGAACCACATTAGTACTATATTTTGGGCGGATGCCCGTTCTAGAGATGCTTACCAAAATTTTTGGGATGTTGTGACGTTTGACACCACATACCGCACAAATAAGTACTCTATGCCTTTTGCTCCGTTCACCGGGGTGAACTACCACTATCAGTCAATATTGTTTGGCTTTGCCCTGCTTAGGGATGAGACAGAGGAGTCATTTACGTGGTTATTTGAAACGTGGCTTAGAGCAATGTATCATATTCCTCCAAGACCATCATAACCGACCAAGATCTGGCAATGAAAAATGCAATCGCTAGGGTCCTGCCAGATACTCACCATGGCCTGTGCACATGGCACATAAGCAACAAATATCCCGAACGGCTTCACAATGTATATGCCCACCATCTGACATTCAAGACTGACTTTAATACATGTGTGAAGAAATCGTTGACGGTAGACGTGTTCGAGGAGAGGTGGGCCAAGTTAATGTACGACTACTCTTTGCACAATCATGAATGGTTACAATCGTTGTATGAGATCAAGACACAGTGGGTCGATGCCTACACCAAGAAGTTTTTTGCAGCCGGAATGACTACGACCTCGAGAAGCGAAGGTATGAATTCATTCTTTGATGGGTACGTAGGCCATGCTTCTAGTATAACAGAGTTCGTACTAGAGATGCAGAAAGCCCTTGACAGGCAATTTTTCCTTGAGAGATAAGCCGACGCGGTTACGGTTTACAAAGAAAGACAAATAGTAGTTTTTTCACCTTTGGAGGCTTATGCGGCTCAAGTCTATACCAAGAAAATGTTTAGACTGTTTCAAGAGGAACTACTAAAGTCGAATCAATACAGCATGACAAAGTTGCACGCGTATTCCACCACGGACCTCAAGGTTTATGCTTTGACAAATGTGACGAATTTCGCCAATCCGTGCTCTTCGTCAGCTCCGAGGAACAGAAGACATTTTACCGTAGCCGTTTGTATGGACACCGGGTTAGTTAATTGCAACTGTCAATTGTTTGAGCATAAAGGTATACTCTGTCGACACGCTTTGAGGTATTTTAGCGCCAAGAATGCTCGTGAAATCCATCCAGTGTATATCTTGGATCGGTGGACAAAGGAAGCCAATAGAGTCCACGGTCACATTCCTTACGTGCCCAATGTTTCAGTCGATTTCGAGCAATCTGAGACGCTGCGATATAATCACCTTTGTAACATCATGCACGGTTTATCAATGGATGCAGCGTCAACTTTTGATGGGCACATGTATCAAGTTGAAGCAGCCGCACGGGATAAGGCTAAGCATGCACAGTTTAGGATGGCATTACCAGAAACACGGGACCCTCGGACGACTCCAGCCGGTCGATTCAATCGAGCTTCACAGCCAGTCATTGACAGCACTAGCCTACAAGGTGAGGAGGACGACATTTTTGATCCAATTATTTCTCAAACAAAAGGGCGAAAACGAGCAATACGTATGAAGAATCCGATTGAAGAAGCAACGGGTCAAAAAAAATTGCGAAAGTGTGCGTTGTGTAATAAGATGACTGATCATGACAAGAGAAATCATTATAAAGTGCTAGGTATCGAACCTGGCGTTATGGTCGAGGAGGACGATGATGAGGAAGAGTGTTAGGATTAATGTTTCAGTTGTATAAATTAAACTTTTATAATGTATATATTTGTGATTTGGTTTGTGAAATCTTTAATTTGTGATTTGGTTTGTGAATTATTGATATTTTTGGAAGGGCCTATTCGGACACACTTTAGCGCCAAATTCTTAGCTTCCGCAAAAAGTTGTAATTTTTTTTGTCACTTTTTTTTCCCTCATAGCACCTCAGGCACGCAAGTTAGCCCAATTCTATGAATTTCGGCAAAAAACGAGACAAATTATTTTTTGGGTTTTCCTACGACGCCCCTATTCGCGTACACTTTAAGGCCCAATTCTTAGCATTCGAAAAAAGTTGCAATTTTTTCGTCATTTATTTTTTGCTCATTGCACCTCATGCACGCTAGTTAGCCCAATTCTATGAATTTCGGCGAAAAACGAGAAAAATTATTTTTTGGGTTTTCCTACGACGCCCCTATTCGCGTACACTTTAAGGCCCAATTCTTAGCATTCGAAAAAAGTTGAAATTTTGTTTTGTCACTTTTTTTTCGCTCATTGCACCTCATGCACGCTAGTTAGCCCAATTCTATGAATTACGGCGAAAAACGAGACAAATTATTTTTTGGGTTTTCCTACGACGCCCCTATTCGCGCACACTTTAAGGCCCAATTCTTAGCTTGCGCAAAAAGTTGTAATTTTTTTTGTCACTTTTTTTTCCTCATAGCACCTCAGGCACGCTAGTTAGCCCAATTCTATGAATTTCGATGAAAAACGAGACAAATTATTTTTTGGGTTTTCCTACGACGCCCCTATTCGCGCACACTTTAAGAGGCCCAATTCTTAGCATTCGAAAAAAGTTGAAATTTTTTTTGTCACTTTTTTTCACTCATTGCACCTCATGCACGCTAGTTAGCCCAATTCTATGAATTTCGGTGAAAAACGAGACAAATTATTTTTTGAATTTTCCTACGATGCCCCTATTCGCGCACACTTTAAGGCCCAATTCTTAGCATTCGAAAAAAGTTGCAATTTTTTTTGTCACTTTTTTTTCGCTCATTGCACCTCAGGCTTGCTAGTTAGCCCAATTCTATGAATTTCGGCGAAAAACGAGACAAATTATTTTTTGGATTTTTCTACGACGCCCCTATTCGCACACACTTTAAGGCTCAATTCTTAGCATTCGAAAAAAGTTGCAATTTTTTTGTCACTGATATTTTTTCGCTCATTGCACCTCAGGCACGCTAGTTAGCCCACTCTAGCAATCTATTTTTTTCACGTTTTTTTTGCTCATTACACCTTAGGCACGCTAGTTAGCCCATTGTCCAAAGTCATTCTAAAGTAATAATAAGGCTAATTCAATTTGAAATCTTAATATCCAAAATCCAACAATACTAATAATAATCCATACGAACGTCAACTACATCTCAAGGGAATGGTAAGGAAGGCATCTAGCTACACCATTTTTCAGCTCCCAGACTATCCGATATCTAAACGTCAATGCATCCCTTCGAGACCACGACGTATATTCGAGCACATCCGAGCGAGCTATGTAGTCCATGTTTAGTCCATGTACTTGATGACGTAAATCCCGCAATCATGACTGTTATATTGCTTTGGTCGGTTTTGAATCATCACGACCATCTAAGGCTCTATCATTGTTGAGCTCGTGATGGCTTCCCCCGTAACATGTCGGCACGCTAGTGGAATGATAGTAGTCTGCATCCAACAGTAAAAAAAGTTATCAAGCCTACTTAACAAGAAGAATAGACTACGAGCGAAGCTCTAGAAATATAAACTAACCACCGCATTGATGTACGTGGAGTACATCTCCGCCAGCTGCCCACCAGGTCCATCTTCCATTAGGCTATCGTATATGTGGACCGTTTTGTTCGCTGGATGAAGAACTAATAGGAAGAAGTGGCACCCGTGAAGACACGGTATCATGATTAGGTTAGCCTCAAATGCGTGACATTGATCGTCCGAGTTCAATAAGGCAAGCACGTTTGCAGACGGTTGCCATTCACCCCTGCTTGTCCCTCGCATCCTCCTCCATGCTGTGAAGTCATTCATGCAATTCATCAAGAGGGGGACTAGAAAAGAGGGGTACATGTTGAGCTTCAGAGTTTGGGAGGGGTTATTACGTAGCTCTCTAACATGGAGCAGATCTATGTAAGCGTCCATGACCCAGTTTGAAATATCTGTGTCCGGCGCCAACAGTCTCATATCAGAGTGACCTATGAATCCCGCAGTTGAATAGATGGGCTCATGCCCGAAGTAGTGCCGGTCGATAAACTCCCGTTTTGCTGAACTCAATGGCTTCGTCGGTTGTCCTTTATCCGACCGGATTCTTGGGCGCGACGCCTGGAATCCTACTTGACTCTGGCGCTGAGAGACGTACGCGTAAGTAGGCAAGCGACTAGACGGCTCCCACACCTGACTCTGGGGTTGAGAATCGTATGCGTCAGGAGGCAAGCGACTAGACGACTCCCACACCTGACTCTGGGGTTGAAAGTCGTACGCATCAGGAGGCAAGCAACTAGACAGCTCCTCTCGGTAACCCTGGTACGCAACATCAAATTTATGAAGATCAGTCTTGTACCTCTCAATGGAGCTCTTCAGACTGTCAGGAGCATGCGCAACGTACCAGTCAAACTGCTCAAGCTGCTTGAGCACCTCAGTGCCCTGGTCAACCTAAGAAACATGCATAGAAAAATCACCATCATCATTTCAGGCATGGTCGATAAGGTGCGCAAATAAAAATTGAAACAACAGTAGCATGACTTACAATGCTCAATGCCCAGAACTGGTCATAGACCTCACGTGGCGCATACGATGGCTGCCTCACCTGGGAAGGGCGATTCACCCTCGTGCGCGTCACGTTGAGGAACCATTTAAGGTAGTCCTCGATACTGATGACGTCGTCCTTGAGCGATACAAGGCTACCGTACATTTCTTGCCAAGTATTCCACTGTTCAACCTCATCGCTCAACAAATGCAAGGCATCAAGCGCCTCGAATTTCGGAAGCTGACGACTCCTATATGGCCGCATGTCTACAGGGGGTTTTGGTATCCCTTGTAGACATCCAGCTTGCCTCATAGCTCGATCGGGCATCTGAAACTCACATACTTCGAAGTGAATAAGCGGCACCCGAACCAAACCTGCCAGCACGTACGATACCGGAAGATGCCAACACCACTCATCTAACCGATGCATCACCTTGCCATATGGCTGCCACGTCACCTGGGGTGCATCCAACATATCTAGTTCCCCCCGATAGAACTGTAGATGGTTGTGAGGATTTACCCGTCTCTTCTGGTTAGTCTCGGGCCCCCAGGCCCACACCCTAGGCCACGTCTCATCGGAATATTCCTGCGGTTGTGGACGACCCGTGGGTAGGCTCTCGTAAGACCAATCCTGTGAATGCAAACATTATATGGAATTAGTAATTAATCACGAATATATTGACACGTCAAACCAAGAATATAAATGCTCATACCTGTAATAGAGTCATGCAGGTGGCAATAGACTTGGCACCTATTCTTGTAGCCTTATGCAGTGCTTGATATAGGTGCGCAAGAACAGCTGAACCCCACGAATATGAGGATACCTCCTCAAGATCCTCCAAGAACACCATATACTTCGGATGCATCGTGTTTTTCGAATGCGTCGAAAGTAATATAGCTCCAATAATATATAGAAGGAATGCCTTCGTATACGTCATGAAATCATGACGAGTGTATTCATCCGGTAGCTCGCTGTACTGCTCTCTCAGCCATTTAAGTTTGATGCCGTTTGTTGTGAGAGCTTCCTTCGGAATTTCCGGAAAATACTGCCTAGCCATATTCTTTATGGATGCAGACGTTTTGCTCCAAGTAATGGGTTTGCCGTGACATGGGATTCCAAGTATAAATCCGACGTCCTTTAATGTAATTGTCATTTCACCAAACCGGAAGTGAAATGAGTTCGTCTCGCTCCTCCATCGTTCAACTAGAGTGGATATAAGGCAATCGTCGTGTCGAGACCAAATCCCGCAATCGGTGAACATAGCTAAATTTTGACGGTGTAATAGTTGTATTTGTTCCTCGTTCAGTACCCCACTCTTCGAGGTGACGTGTGCTTTGAATTGTTTCCAAAACACCCCTGTCGACACCGTCAAATACATACCTCGCGACATGGTCATCGTCATCGTATAGGATTGATTTATCATGAGGTCCGGGGTTGAAATTCATATCTCTAAGAACAAAATATAATCGTAAACCAACTTAGCGTCCATAATATTTGCATTCCAAAAATATAACTGGATGTTAAACCTAGCTTACCAACGCGTTAGCAATAGTCATTATCTCATTATTTCAATGTATTAAAACAATTCCTCACTTCCCACCACTCCGAACGCTTAATTACTCTACTTCCCTAAATTTTAGAGCCAACGTGGCAATTTACCAATATACCCCCCGATGCCCGCTACACCACCAACACCACAAAACCGCTTTAAAACCACTTTTTAAATGTATTACGTCAATTATATACCAAATATTTCGTCAATATATTTTAAGGGGGAAAGTTACCAAAATACCCCCAACTTATGCAAAATACCCCCTGACAGACATTGCCCCAACAAACATCTCAGAACAACTGGAAAAAATAACTTTTCGGGTGTCTTACACCCTGAAACCGAACTAAAAGTTAGTCGGAAAATTTTACAACGTTCAGTTACGAAAATACCCTCGCTTAGCGACGAATTACCGAAATGCCCCCGGAGATTCATTATCACCCCGACGCGCGCCAAATCAGATTCAAAACAACATTTCAGGTTTTGTAATTACATTTCTGGACTAACAAGTCCGTCGAAAAACTTAGCACTGTAAAATTACCGGAATACCCCGCTAAGGGCGGTGAATTACCGAAATGCCCCCTGGCATCGGAAATTCGCAAAAGTGCTTCGAATTGCTATTTTAGGCTTCCTGAATTCATTCTTGACCTATAAAGTATTTTACAGAGGTTTCGCCCAAAAATCCCGAACCAGTGTCCGGATCGAGCGCTTAAAGGACCGTTCGGCCAAAAAAATAGGTAATGGCTTCGGAATGGCCCGAATTCCTGGGGAATGGAACTTCCCAGCATCCTAGGGTTCTCATAAAATTTTCGCGCGAAGTCGCGCTAGCTTGATATTTTAAAATACACTGCAGAGTTACAAGGTTCCCCGTATCAGTTAACCCATCTCCAGTCTTTGGAAAAATCTGAAATTTTTACCATATATAGATCCTTTAAAAATAACTAGGGTCTTTTTTTTGCACTTTGGCAAAATCTAGCTCTAGCTATTTTTTATAAATTCGTGAAAAACTGTCTAGTTAAGTTTTCGCCTTTAGCGACAATTACATTTCGTATTCGCATTAAACACACATAGTGTTACACCCTAGGAAGACACATAGTGTTGAAAATTATTTCCTCCAGTTGTGTTACAACGTTCAGTTGCTAAAATACCCCCGGTGGGCGGCAAATTACCGAAATGCCCTCGGAGATTCATTAACACCCCCACGCGCGCCAAATCAGATTCAAAACAACATTTCAGGTTTTGTAATTACATTTCTGGACTAACAAGGCCGTCGAAAAATTTAGCACTGTAAAATTACCGAAATACCCCTCTCGGGGCGACAAATTACCGAAATGCCCCTTGGCATCGAAAAATCTCAAAAGTGCTTCGAAATGCTATTTTAAGCTTCCTGAATTCATTCTTGATCTAAAAACTATTTTACGGAGGTTTCGCCAAAAAATCCCGAACCGGTGTCTGAATCGGGCGCTTAAAGGGCCGTTCGGCCAAAAAAATAGGTAACGGCTTCGGAATGGTCCGAATTCCTGGGGAATGGAACTTCCCAACATCCTAGGGTTCTCGTAAAATTTTCACGCGAAGTCGCGCTAGCTTGATATTTTAAAATACAGTGCAGAGTTACAAGGTTCCCCGTATCATTTAATTCCTCTCCGGTCTTTGGAAAAATCTGAAATTTTTACCTGATACAGCTCCATTAAAAATAACTAGGGTCTCTTTTTTGCACTTTGGAAAAATCTAGCTCTAGATATTTTTTATAAATTCGTGAAAAACTGTCCAGTTAAGTTTTTGCCTTTAGCGACAATTACGTTTCCTATTCACATTAAACACACATAGTGTTACACCCTAGGAACACACACAGCGTTGAAAATTATTTGCTCCAGTTGTGTTACAACGTTCAGTTACTAAAATACCCCCGGTGGGATGCAAATTACCGAAATGCCCCCGGAGATTCATTATCACCCCCACGCGCGCCAAATCAGATTCAAAACAACATTTCAGGTTTTCTAATTACATTTCTGGACTAACAAGTCCGTCGAAAAACTTAGCACTGTAAAATTACCGGAATACCCTGCTTGGGGCGGCGAATTACCGAAATGCCCCCTGGCATCGAAAATTCGCAACAGTGCTTCGAATTGCTATTTTAGGTTCCATGAATTCATTCTTGACCTATAAAGTATTTTACAGAGGTTTCGCCCAAAAATCCCGAACCGGTGTCCGGATCGAGCGCTTAAAGGGCTGTTCGGCCAAAAAAATACGTAACGGCTTCGGAATGGCCCGAATTCCTGGAGAATGAAACTTCCCAGCATTCTAGGGTTCTCATAAAATTTTTGCGCGAAGTCGCGCTAGCTTGTTATTTTAAAATACACTGTAGAGTTACAAGGTTCCCCGTATCAGTTAACCCCTCTTTAGTCTTTGGAAAAATCTGAACTTTTTACCTGAGACAGATCCTTTAAAAAAATTAGGGTCTATTTTTTGCACTTTGGCAAAATCTAGCTCTAGCTATTTTTTATAAATTCGTGAAAAACTGTCTAGTTAAGTTTTCGCCTTTAGCGCGACAATTACGTTTCGTATTCGCATTAAACACACATAGTGTTACACCCTAGGAACACACATAGTGTTGAAAATTATTTCCTCCAGTTGTGTTACAACGTTCAGCTACTAAAATACCCCCGGTGGGCGGCAAATTACTGAAATGCCCCCGGAGATTCATTATCACCCCCACGCGCGCCAAATCAGATTCAAAACAACATTTCAGGTTTTGTAATTACATTTCTGGACTAACAAGTCCGTCGAAAAACTTAGCACTGTAAAATTACCGAAATACCCCTCTCGGGGCGGTAAATTACCGAAATGCCCCCTGGCATCGGAAAATCTCAAAAGTGCTTCGAAATGCTATTTTAAGCTTCCTGAATTCATTCTTGATCTAAAAAGTATTTTACGGAGGTTTCACCAAAAAATTCCGAACCGGTGTCCGGATCGGGCGCTTAAAGGGCCGTTGGGCCAAAAAAATAGGTAACGGCTTCGGAATGGCCCGAATTCCTGGGGAATGGAACTTCCCAATATCCTAGGGTTCTCGTAAAATTTTCGCGCGAAGTCGCGCTAGCTTGATATTTTGAAATACACTGCAGACTTACAAGGTTCCCCGTATCAGTTAACCCCTTTTCCAGTCTTTGGAAAAATCTGACATTTTTACCTGATACAGATCCATTAAAAATAACTAATTTTTTTTTTCGCACTTTGGCAAAATCTAGCTCTAGCTATTTTTTATAAATTCGTGAAAAACTGTCTAGTTAAGTTTTCGCCTTTAGCGACAATTACGTTTCGTATTCGCATTAAACACACATAGTGTTACACCCTAGGAACACACATAGTGTTGAAAATTATTTCCTCCAGTTGTGTTACAACGTTTAGTTACTAAAATACCCCCGGTGGGCGGCAAATTACCGAAATACCCCCGGAGATTCATTATCACCCCCACGCGCGCCAAATCAGATTCAAAACAACATTTCAGGCTTTGTAATTACATTTCTGGACTAACAAGTCCGTCGAAAAACTTAGCACTGTAAAATTACCGAAATACCCCTCTCGGGGCGGTAAATTACCGAAATGCCCCCTGACATCGGAAAATCTCAAAAGTGCTTCGAAATGCTATTTTAAGCTTCCTGAATTCATTCTTGATCTAAAAAGTATTTTACGGAGGTTTCGCCAAAAAATCCCGAACCGGTGTCGGGATCGGGCGCTTAAAGGGCCGTTCAACCAAAAAAATAGGTAACGGCTTCGGAATGGCCCGAATTCCTGGGGAATGGAACTTCCGAACATCCTAGGGTTCTCGTAAAATTTTCGCGCGAAGTCGCGCTAGCTTGATATTTTGAAATACACTGCAGACTTACAAGGTTCCCATTTCCAGTCTTTGGAAAAATCTGAAATTTTTACCTCATACAGATCCTTTAAAAATAACTAGGGTCTCTTTTTTACACTTTGGAAAAATCGAGCTCTAGCTATTTTTTATAAATTCGTGAAAATTTTTCTATATTTGGCGCCCTAAAAAATCGCTATTTTGGAATCTATAAATGTAATACGCTGATTTGTATAAACCTAACATTGAATTATAAGGAAATTCAAAATACTTACTTGTTGTGACTTGATATATATTTCAAGAAAAATCCACCGATCTTCTAGCGTAAAATTTTTTGGTTTGTATTTTTGTGGAGAGTATTGTTGGTAAAGATGATAGAGTGCAGAAGAAGGGTTCGGGGGAGGGGATTATAAAGGGAGAAAAGAGAGGGAGAGAGAAGAAAGAAGACAGAAAAAAAAACCCGTTGTTGCTGCTAAAAATATGCTCCGTGTACATTGCGGAGCCCGAGCCCGGACCGATGACCGGCAAGACAGAAAACGAGTGACCGCCGGGTAGGGTTCCCGGCGGAGAACTCTCCGATGCCTAAGTCAGAGCGCAACTACATGATAATAATTATGAAAAAGCATGAATTGTGTAATCCCCCGATACCTGGAGGGGTAGACCCCTTTATATAGCTGTAGGAGGAGAGTCCTAGTAGGACTGGGCCGTGGGCCAGATGTGCTAGGATCGCGTTAGGATCCTCGAGGATCACGTCACAATCCTTAATAAGATAATAATTGATCTCCCAGTTTGACTGGGATTGCCGGGTATTCCCCAATTATTGGGAGTTATATTTGAGCTATATCATAAGCCCCCCACTTCCTTAGCTAAAAATGTTTGGCTGAGGAAGTTTATACCTGGTGTCTCGAGACACGCGTCAGATTTGTAAGTGATTCTCATCCACTTGTAGGGGTAACAATATTTCTCTCTTCCATGTGCTCCGACCTAAGCGGGAGCTTAAGCCTTAGAACTTTGCCCAAGTAGGGCGCTAGAACCCTAGCTTTCGAGAGCCAAGTCTTAGAATGTCACCTGAGTAGGCTATTCGGAATCATCTTTAGAAAAACGAATCATGGGATCTCGAGATCCTTTAGAGCCTGTGCCCTATGGTAGCCTAACACAAAGCTGTGCATGCAAGTTGTTGCATGTGCTAAGTGTTTGAATGTCCCCTTGAGGGGTCACCTCTCCTTGGAGGGTGTTCATTTTGTGCAAGTGTGTGTTCTTTGGCTCGAGCCGACCACATCATGCTTGCGTTTTACTTTGTCGTGAACTCTTATCATCAGCTAAGAGCTGGCAAAGAAGCCTCGCACTCACGCTTGGCTGGGTTTTGAATTGACAAAGAATGGTGGGGGGATGAAGTCCCATAGTCCTTTGCCGTTTCACGGGTTAGAACTGTAGCTAAACCGTTCAGATAGAACTCGAGCTCTATCCTACCCTTGGGGGTGTTCATCCCCTTGAGGGACCACCCTTGAGGTTTGACGGAACTTAAAGTCCTCATCATACGTGCCCTCGGGGGCAGACAGAGCGCAAAGCTCGTGAATATACCCTCGAGGGTTTGACGGAACTTTAGAGTTCTCATCATACGAGCCCTCGGGGGCGGATGGAGCGCAAAGCTCATGAATATACCCTCGGGGGGTTTGACGGAACTTAAGAGTTCTCGTCGTACGCGCCCTCGGGGGCAGATTGAGCGCGGAGCTCATGCAAATACCCTCGGGGGTTTGACAGAACTTAAGAGTTCTCGTCGTACGCGCCCTCGGGGGCGGATGGAGCGCGGAGCTCATGCAATTACCCTCGAGGGTTTGACGGAATTTAAGAATTCTCATCATACACGCCCTCGGGGGCGGATGGAGCCAGAGCTCATGCAATTACCCTTGAGGGTTTGACGAAATTTAAGAGTTCTCATCGTACGCGCCCTCGGGGGTTTAACGAAACTTTAGAGTCCTCGTTTGTACGCGCCCTTGGGGGTTTGACGGAACTTAGAGTTCTCATCGTACGCACCCTCAGGGGTTTAACGAAACTTTAGAGTCCTCGTTGTACGCGCCCTTGAGGGTTTGACGGAACTTAGAATTCTCATCATATGCGCCCTCGGGGGTTTCTTGTCCTTGTTGCCGCGGTGCTAAATAAGAAGCCGCAGGTCATGGAGCCCGTAATATGGTCGTTGTGGCGAACCTTTCTGTCTGATAAGACATAAGGCATTAAGCATGTATGATCTCATAAAATATAAAGCCCCCCAGCCTTTGAGAAGGTGTGGATATATAAAGACGGCTTTTAAACCCATATGTTGGGCCCGATCGCAAGAAGACCTGTACGAGCAATATAGAAGACCATATCTGCTTGCTTGACTGGACGTGCATATAAAGCTAGAGGGCATGGAGTCCGTCTGAGCAAGATGTCACTGATGATCAGTAGATAAGTTGTCGAATTTAATCGATTTACTGAGAAGCAACTAGATTCAGTTTGCTTGGTTGCATGAGCTTGAGCTTGCAGTTGTTCCATCCATATTAGCGACGCTATTGGCGAAGTGCTCTGATTTACTGATCGAGGTCACTGTGTGACCGAATATCAAGAGACAATAGGTAATGCTGAGTCGGCAGGATGCTGCAGCAGAAACCCTAGACGTGACTTTAAGTCGCAGGGTGCTATGAATTTGTTCCTTGCTTTACGAAGTGATTTATACGTCACTGTTAATGCTCGCAGGCGTAGTTTAAACCCTCGCAAGAAATAAAAGTACGTGACTGAAAAACAGCTTCTGAAGCAATAAAGTATATAAAAATGTAACTATGTTTTTAACACGGAATTAATAGCGGTGTTCAGACACCGTGACTCTATTATGGCTCTGCCGGCTAAACAGCATGGTGTTTGAGCTTAAAACGTCAAGGCAGTTGAAAGCCTTAACATGTAATGTGCTTGCGCCACTTAATGCAACTAGAGAATGGTAGACCAAAAAATAGTTCTATCTAATAGAAGCGCACTGGAAGTAGCCTTCGAAAGGCTTGCTAGTGCTAAAAATATGTAGTCGCTTTATTTTTAACGACACATATGCCAGGAAGCATATGCCGTTATTAAAAAGTTTGCGTGGCATAATTTAAATAAAAGACGTGGTCTTAAATCCAAATAGGCTTTATGAGGTTGAAAGCTTAATGCTTCAAAATGTGTGGGGCCTAAGTTGAATAATTTAAACACTTTGTGTCTGAAATATAAATATGCATTCTTCGTAGACAAAAAAACTAATGCTTTTTAAAGAATGTGGCATATGTAGAATAATGAAGACACAAGGGGTTTAAAATATGAATATGCATAATGAAGGGGTGAGTGCATAATTCTTTTAAAAAGGAAAGATTCCACCTTAATGAATCTGTCTTTTTTCCACTTGACCAAAGGGTGGCCATTGGCCCGATGTGCCGGCGGTGTAATGGGGCTAGCGTTGCGGCCGGCGGCGGGGTGAGGAAGCGTCGATCAGATTAGCGTGGAGCCCTTCGCCGGCGTTATTCAAATCCGCGCAGATGGGAGCCGGAGGATCACCGGAGAGGCGTCGGTATGATGGTGCATGTGGCGCCGATCTGTTGCCTCGGCGATGGCGGCACGATCATGATGAGTGAGAGGCCGATGAAAGAGTCAATGTTGTGCCGCGTTACTTGTCGTCACGGTGGAGTGCATCTGGCAGATCTGGCGAGCGATGGTGATGTAGATTTGAAAACCGGTAGCGGTGAAACAACAAAGTGAGGATATCACTTGTGGCGATGGTGCCAGTGCTTTCCCGCAGGGCCTGCCATGGTTTTGGACGGTGAGTTGGTCGTCGTTGATTACGACTGACCATCGTGGATGGTGCGGCGTCTGGTGAAGCCACGGTGGTGCGGCGTCGGCGCCTTGCTTCGGAGGATGACGACGCAATCAGCTTCTTCTTCTTCCTTTTTTTTTTATTTAACTTCTTATATATATATTCGGTTGGTTGTTGTTTCCGATGAGTGGCCGATATGGCAGCTAGCGGCGACGACTGTGTTGGTCGTGATGGCCCCGCCTGATGCCGGTGGCTGTGACGGTGCATCGCTCGATCGGCATGGAGCTGTTTCGCCAGCTTTGTGGCCGATATGGCAGCTTAGCGGCAACGGCAGTGTTGGCGGTGGTGGCCCCGCCTGACACCGGTGGCTGTGATGGTGCACTGCTCGATCGGAGTGGAGCTGTTTCGGCAGCTTTGTGGCGGCGTTGGCCCTTTTTGCCGAGGCCATTGTGCGATGGAGTTGGCCGGAGTGGTGCAACAGCGGATCTGGCATCGCTTGGTCACGAGGTTGAGACGGCGGTGGTGCCAATCTCAGAAAATTGTGGTGGCGCGCGTCTTGACGGCTCGGTGGTTTGGTTGCGTCGATAAGCCTCGGCGCTGCTTCCTCCTTTTCTGAATTTATTTCTTTGATTGCGACGACAATTAAATCTGACACCCGCGACAGCGGCTGATTGTTGTTGTCGGCGTTATGGTAAATTGCGGTGAGACCGTTTGACGATGGTAGTGCCATCGATCCTGTTGGTGATGACTCTGGTAGCGTGATGGTGGGGCTGCCCACCTAGGTACTGTTGATGGCGACGGAGCGGCGTTCTGGTGCCTTCTTCCCGAATTTTGTGACCTTCGTCGGCAACGGCTGTTCTGTTGAAAGTTGTGACACGTTGCCAGCGGCGGTTTACCATAGAATTTTTGACTCGTCTAGAGGTTAGTCGGTTAGGCTGGCGGGTCCCACGGATGGCGCCAATCTGTTGCTGCTAAAAATATGCTCCACGTACATTGCAGAACCCGAGTCCGGACCGATGACCTGCAAGACAGAAAACGAGTGACCGCCGGGTGGGGTTCCCGGCGGAGAACTCTCCGATGCCTAAGTCAGAGCGCAGCTACATGATAATAACTCTGAAAAAGCATGAATTGTGTAATCCCCCGATACCTGGAGGGGTAGACCCCTTTATATAGCTGTAGGAGGAGAGTCCTAGTAGGACTGGGCCATGGGCCAGATGTGCTAGGATCGCATTAGGATCCTCGAGGATCACGTCACAATCCTTAATAAGATAATAATTGATCTCCCAGTTTGACTGGGATTGCCGGGTATTCCCCAATTATTGGGAGTTATATTTGAGTTATATCACCCGTGATTGAGCGCGGTCAAAGGCTGCGGCAAAAAAAATTTGGCAGAAGAGTTGTCTCTGCAAAAAAAGAAAAAAGGGGGAAAGACATCACGTGGGGGCATCACGGGGGAGGGAAGGACGTCACGTGGCATCACAAAATGAGGGGAAGGACACCGGGAGGGGGCTTCACCGGGGGGCGCCATGTGGCAGAGCATCACCGGGTGAGAGGATGCCACGTGGGAGGGGCCATTGAAGACACCATCCGCATTTCATTTATGCGGTTGGGCCATTAATGCCATCCGCATAAATGAAATGCGGTTGGGTCATTGAAGACACCGTTCACATTTCATTTATGCGGTTGGGCCATTAATGCCATCCGCATAAATGAAATGCGGTTGGTTAGTTTGTGTGAAAATCTCACGTGAGATTTTCACACATTTTCTCGTGAGATTTTTGTTTGATTTTCGTCCTTTTCTCCGTCATTAATGCGAGAGCCGTCCTTTCTTCCCAACCGCTGTTCTAAATCGCGGTTCGGTGGGAAAAATAAAAATTTTCCCACCGATAGACACGGATCGGTCCCCATATATATATATATATATATGGATTGTGATCCATTGCTAGCGTTAGCACTGTTGCTAGCGCTAGCACTGTTTCTAGCGCTGTTTGGCCGTCCGCTACATAATGTAGCGGACGATAATTGGCCGTCCGCTATATTATGTAGCGGACGGTGCTAGCGCTAGCAATGGATCACGATCCTATAATTATATATATATATATATATAGGGAGCTGATCCGTTGCTAGCGCTAGCAGAGTTGCTAGCGCTGTTTTGCCGTCCGCTATATAATATAGCGGACGATAATTTACGTCCGCTACATTATATAGCGGACCTGCTAGCGCTAGCAATGGATCAGCTTCCTATATATATATATATATATATATATATATATATATATATATATATATATATATATATATATGGGGTTCGATACACACCCACCGGTGGGAAAAATATTTTTTCCCACCCAATCGCCTGAAAGTCTACCGATTGCATAAAAAAAAAAAAAAAAAAAAGACGGCTGGACTGGGCCATTTATGGCGAAAAAGGGCCAATGATTGGCATTGGGCCAATCGCATGAAAGTCAGGCGATTGGCCTTTGGGCCAATCGCCTGACTTTCGGGCGATTGGCTTTGGGCCAATCGCCTGACTTTCATGCGATTGGCCCAAGGTCAATCGCACGGTCCAGCCATCGCACGGTCCAATCTTTTTTTTCATCGCACGGTCCAAATTTTTTTTTGTTTTTTCGGCCTTGCCTCCTCTCACCCTTTTTGGGCCATCGCACGGTCCATTTTTTTTTTGTTTTTTCGGCCTTGCCTCCTCTCACCCGAAGTAACCCCCACCTTGGCCCCACCCCTCTTCCCCCTCCCCACTTGTTTATTTCCCCCCCCCCCCTAGGCCCCCACCCCCCTCCCCACTTGTCCAAATTTTTTCCCAGACCCCCACCCCATTCCCCACTTGTCCAATTTTTTCCTTAGACCCCCACCCCCCCTTCGGCAGACCTTCCTCCCTCCAATTTGCTTGTTTGTTTTGGCCCCCCCCCCTCCCACGGCTCACTTTTCTGCCTATAAAAACCCTCTTCCCCCGAATTATTTCTTACACTCTCATCAGTCTCCCTATCTCACCTACATAATCTCCACAACAATACGAGCGAAAAAAAATTTACGCTAGAAGATCGGTGGATAACCGCTAGAAGAAGATCGGTGGATTTCTTCGTCATTTTTTTCAAGTCAAAACAAGTAAGTATTTTGAATTTTCTTATAATTCAATGTTTATTTAAATTGTTGTTACGCTTAAATTGTTCTTACCATAGCCTAAAATTCGTGTTTAGGGCGTCAAAATTACGTTTTTACAAATCGGGGTATTACATTCGAAAGATTCGAAAATAGCGATTTTTTAGGCTGTCAAAATTATGATTTTTTATGAATTGATGACACATAGCTAGAGCTAGATTTTGCCAAAGTGCAAAAAAGAGACCCTAGTTATTTTTAAAAGATCTGTATCAGGTAAAAATTTCAGATTTTTTCAAATACTGGAAAGGGGTTAACTGATACGCGCAACCTTGTAACTTCGCAGTCTAATTTAAAATATCAAGCTAGCGCGGTTTCGCGCGAAATTTTTTTGAGAGCCCTAGGATGTTGGAAAGTTCCATTCCCCATGAATTCGGGCCATTCTGAAGCCGGTAGCAATTTTTTGCCGAACGGGCTTTTAAGCGCTCGATCCGGACACCGGTTCGGAATTTTTTGACGAAAAATCCCTAAACTACTTTTTAGATCAAGGATGCACTCAGCAACCTCAGAATAGCGTCTTAAAGCACGTTTGAGATTTTTCCCGATGCCAGGGGGCATTTTCGTAATTCGCCGCCCGATAGGGGTATTCTCGTAATTTTACGCTTTCAACTTTTTCGAACGTCTTTTCAGTCCGTAAATGTAAGCACACCCTAAGGATGTTGGAAAGTTCCATTCCCCACGAATTCGGGGCATTCCGAAGCCGGTTGCAACTTTTTGCCGAACGGGCTTTTAAGCGCTCGATCCGGACACCGGTTCGGGATTTTTTGACAAAAAATCCCTAAAATGCCTTTTAGACCAAGGATGAACTCAGCAACCTTAGAATAGCGTCTTAAATCACTTTTGAGATTTTTCCCGATGCCAGGGGGCATTTTGGTAATTTGCCGCCCGAGAGGGGTATTTTCGTAATTTCACGCTCTCAACTTTTCCGAGCGTCAATACTGTCCGTAAATGTAAGCACACCCTAGCGAAGACTGGGAAGTGCCATTCCCCAGGAATCCGGGCCATTCCGAAGCCGGTAGCAATTTATTGCCGAACGGGCTTTTAAGCGCTCGATCCGGACACCGGTTCGGGATTTTTTTGACAAAAAATCCCTAAAATGCTTTTTAGACCAAGGATGAACTCAGCAACCTTAGAATAGCGTCTTAAAGCACTTTTGAGATTTTTCCCGATGCCAGGGGCATTTTGGTAATTCGCCGCCCGAGAGGGGTATTTTCGTAATTTTGCCCCTTTCAACTTTTTCGAGCGCCTTTTCAGTCCGTAAATGTAAGCAAAACCTAGAGAAGGCGGCTAGGGTTATTAAGCGTTCGGAGTCGTTGGAAGTGAGGAATGGTTTTCATACATTAAAGTAATGATTTAATGACTATTGTTATTGCGTTGGTAAGCTAGGTTAACGATTCAGTTACAGTTTTGGAATGTAAATATTATGGACGCTAAGTTAATGTACGATTATATTTTGTTCTTACAGATATGGATTTCAACCCTGGACCTCATGATACATCAATCCTATACGATGACGATGACCACGTCGCGAGGCACGTATTTAACGGTGTCGATAGGGGTGTTTTGGAAACACGTCAAAGCACAAGTGGCCATTCCGAGTGGGTACTGAATGAGGAACAAATAGAACTACTGCGAGATCAAAATTTGACGGTGTTCACCGATTGCGGGATTTGGGCTCGGCACGACGATTGCCTTATATCTGCTCTAGTTGAACGATGGAGGGGCGAGACGAACTCATTTCACTTCCGATTTGGTGAAATGACTATTACATTAGAGGACGTTGGATTTATACTTGGAATCCCATGTCACGGTAGACCCATTACTTCGGGTAATGGGTCTGCATCCATAGCGAAGATGGCTATGCAGTATTTTCCGGGAATTCCAAGGGAAGCTCTTACAACCAACGGCATAAAACTTAAATGGCTGAGAGAGCAGTACGGCGAGCTACCGGATGAATACACTCCTCATGATTTTTCGGTGTATACGAAGGCATTCCTTTTGTATATTATTGGATCTATATTACTTCCGACACAAAAAAAAAACACGGTGCATCCGAAGTATTTGGTGTTCTTGGAGGATCTTGGGGAGGTATACTCGTATTCGTGGGGTTCAGCTGTCCTTGCGCACCTATATCGAGCATTGCACAAAGCTACGAGAAAGGGTGCCAAGTCCATTGCCGCCTGCATCACTCTGTTACAGGTTTGAGCATTAATATTCTTCGTTGACGTGCCAATATATTCGTGATTAATAACTAATTCCATATTATGTTTGCATTCACAGGTTTGGTCTTACGAGAGGCTACCCACGGGTCGTCCACAGCCCGTAGCTGATTCCGATGAGACGTGGCCTAGGGTGTGGGCCTGGGGGCCTAGGCCCAGACGGACTAAACGGGTAGACCCTCACCACAATCTAATGTTCTATCGGGGGGAACTAGATATGATGGATGCATCCCTGGTGACGTGGCAGCCATATGGGAAGGTGATGCATCGGTTGGATGAGACGTGTTGGCAACTGCCGGTGTCGTACGTGCTGGCAGGTTTGGTTCGGGTGCCACTTATTCATTTCGAAGTATGTGAGTTTCAGATGCCCGATCGAGCTATGAAGCAAGCTGGCTGTCCACAAGGGATTCCAAAACTCGCTGTAGACATGCGGCCATACAGGGGTGGTCGAGAGCCGAACTTCGAGGTGGCTAATGCCTTGATTTTGTTGGGTGACGAGGTGGATCAGTGGAATACCTGGCAGGAAACGTATGATAGCCTTGTATCGCTCAAGGACGACGGCACCAGTACTGAGGAATACTTACAGTGGTTTCTCAGGGTGACGCGCACGAGGGTGAATCGCCCTTCCGAAGTGAGGACGTCATCGTACGCGCCACGTGAGGTCTATGACCAGTTCTGGGCATTGAGCATTGTAAGTCAGCTTGAGTGTCGTTTCAATATTGATTTGCGCACCTTCTCGACCATGCCTGAAATGATGACGGTGATTTTTCTATGCATGTTTGTAGGTTGACAAGGGCACTGAGATGTTCAAGCAGCTCGAGCGGTTTGACTGGTATGTCGCGCATGCGCCTGACAGTTTCAAGAGCTCCGTTGAGTCGTACAAGACTGATCTTCACAACTTTGGTGTTGCGTACCGGGGTTACCAAGGGGAACCGTCTACTCGCTTGCCTCCTGACCCGTTCGGCTCTCAGCCCCAACCCCAGAGTCAGGTGTGGGAGCCGTCTAGTGGCTTGCCTCCTGACGCGTACATCCCACAGCCCGAGAGTCAGGTGTGGGAGCCGTCTAGTGGCTTGCCTCCTGACGCGTACATCCCACAGCCCGAGAGTCAGGTGTGGGAGCCGTCTAGTGGCTTGCCTCCTGACGCGTACGGGTTTCAGCCCCAGAGTCAGGTGTGGGAGCCGTCTAGTGGCTTGCCTCCTGACACGTACGACTTTGTGCCCCAGAGTGAATTCTGGGAGCCGTCTAGTCGCTTGCCTCCTGACACGTACGACTCTCAGCGCCAGAGTCAGGTGACCCAAGTAGGAATCCAGGCCTCGCGCCCAAGAAACCGGTCGGATAAAGGACAAGCGACAAAGCCATTGGGGCGATGGAAGCGGGGTTGGATCGACCAGCACTACTTCGGGCCTGAGCCTGTCAACGATTCAACAGACTTTCCTCTTGGAACATTGCTAGGTCACACGGATGTGAGAATGTTGGCACCGGAGACAGATATTTCAAATTTTGTCATGAACGCTTATATAGATCTGCTCCGGATTAGAGAGCTACGTTATAACCATCGCGAAGATTTGAAGCTTAACATGTATCCCACTTATCTTGTCCCATTAATGGTGACCAGCATGAGGGAGTTCACAGAATCGAGGAGGCGAGGGGCAGGCATGGGTAAGTGGAAACCAGCTAGAAACTTGTTAGCCCTGTTGACCGCAGAGAATCAATGTCACGCTGCTCATGCGAACCTTGTCATGATGCCTTGCCATCACGAACACCACTGGTTCCTATTAGTTCTCTATCCAGCGAACAGAGTGGTCAACATATACGATAGCCTACGGGAGGACTCTCCCTTTCGGTCGCTGGCACAGACATACAGCGAGTACATCACTGCAGTGGTTAGTTTTTATCGGTTGACCTTGGCTCATAGTATATTCTTATTGTAACATATATTGATGACCTTTTTTAATTGTTGGATGCAGACTACTATCTTCTCGCTAGCGTGCCGAGATTATTCGGGGGAATCCATCACCAGGAATTCGACGGTAGATCCTTGGACGGTCGAGACGATACAGGACCGACCAAAGCAATATAACAGTCATGATTGCGGGATTTACGTCCTCAAGTACATGGACTACATTGCTCGCTCGGAGGTGCTCAGATATACGTCGTGGACAAGGAAGGCTGCCTTGACGTTTAGGTATAGGATAGCCTGGGAGCTGAAAAAAAATGAAGCTAGATGGCTTCATTACCATTATCCTACTTAGCGTGACTATGGTGCAATGAGCAAAGAACCCCTGAAAAAAATGTTCATAATTTTTTTATTGTTGCTACGAATTTGGCGATACAGTGTGCACCCATATTAATACATTATAGGATTTTCTGAAAAATTATTTGTCTCGATTTTCGCTTAAATTCATATATATGGCCTATTAGCGTGCCTAAGGGGCAATGAGCAAAATAGAAATGACAAAAAAAATTACTCAATTTTTCGGAAGCTATGAATTGGGCCCTAAAGTGTGCCCGAATAGGCCCTTCCTAGGAAAACCCAAAAAATAATGTGTCTCGTTTTTCGCCGAAATTGTTACGAATGGGCTAACTAGCGTGCCTGAGGTGCAATGAGCAAAAAAGAAATGACAAAAAAAATTACTCAATTTTTCGGAAGCTATGAATTGGGCCCTAAAGTGTGCCCGAATAGGCCCTTCCTAGGAAAACCCAAAAAATAATGTGTCTCGTTTTTCGCCGAAATTGTTACGAATGGGCTAACTAGCGTGCCTGAGGTGCAATGAGCGAAAAAAAAGTGACAAAAAAAGTACAAGATTTTTCGGAAGAACAAACCAAATCACAAATTAAAGATTCAACAAACTAAATCACACATTTAAACATTATAAACGTTATTCGTTATACAACTGAAACATTAACCCTAACACTCTTCATCATCATCGTCCTCCTCGACCATACTGCCAGGTGCAAGACCTAACGCTTTATAATGGTTTCTCTTGTCATGATCAGTCATCTTATTACACAACGCACACTTTCGCAATTTTTTTTGACCCGTTTCTTTTTCAATGGGATTCTTCATGCGAATTTCTCGTTTTCGCCCTTTTGTTTGAGAAATAATTGGATAAAAAATGTCGTCCTCCTCAACTTGCGTGCTAGTGCCGTCAATGACTGGCTGTTTGGCTCGATTGAATCTACCGGCTCGAGTCGTCCGAGTAGTCGGAGTGTCCCGTCTTTGTGGATCAGCCATCCTAAACTGTGCATGCTTAGCCGTATCCCGTGCGGCTGCTTCAACTTGATACTTGTACCCATCAAACGTTGACGCTGCATCCAATGATAAACTGTGCATGATGTTACAAAGGTGATTATATCGCAGCGGCTCAGATTGCTCGAAATCAACTGAAACATTGGGCACGTAAGGAATGTGACCGTGGACTCTATTGGCTTCCTTCGTCCACTGTTCCAAGATATACTGTTGAGGGATTTCACTAGCATTCTTCGAGATCAAAAGCCTCAACGCGTGTCGACAAAGTATACCTTTATGCTCAAACAATTGACAGTTGCAATTTACCAACCCGGTGTCCATACATTTAGCCACGGTAAAATGTCTTCTGTTCCTCGGAGTCGACGAAGAGCACGGATTGGGAAAATTCGTCACGTTTGTCAAAGCATAAACCTTGAGATCTCTGGTGGAATACTCGTGCAACTTTGTCATGCCATATTGATTCGACTTTAGTAGTTCAACTTGAAACTGTCTAAACATTTCCTTCGTATAGACTTGAGCCGCATGAGCCTCCAAAGGTGAAAAGAGTAGTATGGCTCTTTCCTTGTAAGCCGTAGCCGCGTCGGCTTCTCTCTCACGGTACAATTGCCTATCAACGGCTTTCTGCATCTCCAGTACGAACTCCACTATACTTGAAGACTGGCTTACGTACCCATCAAAGAATGAATTCATAGCTTCGCTTCTCGAGGTCGTAGTCATTCCGGCTGCAAAAAACTTCTTGGTGTAGGCACCGACCCACTGTGTCTTGATCGCATACAACGATTGTAACCAACCATGATTGTGCAAAGAGTAGTCATCCATTAACGTGGCCCACCTCTCCTCGAACACGTCTACCGTCAACGATTTCTTCACACATGTATTAAAGTCAGTCTTGAATTCCGGATGGGTTGCATATACATGGTGAAGCCGTTCGGGATATTTGTTGCTTATGTGCCACGTGCACAGGCCATGGTGAGTATCTGGAAGGACCTTAGCGATTGCATTGTTCATTGCCAGATCTTGGTCGGTGATGATGGTCTGTGGAGGAATACGATACATTGCTTGAAGCCACGTTTCAAATAACCACGTAAATGACTCCTCCGTCTCATCCCTAAGCAGGGCAAAGCCAAACGAGATTGACTGATAGTGGTGGTTCACCCCCGTGAACGGAGCAAAAGGCATAGAGTACTTATTGGTGTCAAACGTCACAACATCCCCAAAATTTAGGTAAGCAGCTATAGAACGGGGGTCCGCCCAAAATATAGTACTAATGCGGTTCTCATCATCGAGTTGGATACTGTAGAAAAATCCAGAATTCTCACTCTGAAGGCACCTGAAGAGATCAATGGTAGCTTGAGCATCATTCCTACCGAAAGACTCTCTCTTCTGAGCACGAAGTTCATTTCGAAGGTCTACGTCGTTGAAACTCAACTTGTCAATCCCCCCAGCCTGGCCTGAGAAAACCCCCATCATCTTAGAAGGTGGAATTTTAGCGTCGGCCATTGTTGAAATCAGTTGTCTCTGTGCCGCGCGTATTTCTCGGTGTTGATGAATTTGACCAATCATACTAGGGGTGCAAAACTGATGATTATGGCTCAACTCCATAGCCGTCACAACCCAATGGTTTTCAATTTTCCGGTGCACTGCATACACATGGGCTTTGCAGCCGGTACCCGGAAATGTGTCCCGTTTTCTTTGTCTTGTTGTCCCTTCGTCACTGATCTGAACGACCGGGGGCACATACGGTGCTCCTCTATGACACTCAAATAACCTTGCACCAATTTGATCGGTATTCACCCGTTTTCTAGTCGTCTTAGTTCTAATACCGAAACCCATCGTTTTCGAATATGCTCTGTAGTATGCTTCGACTTCGTCCAGTGTTTGGAAAATTTGACCCAAGTAAGGTGGATCAGAACCTTCACAAAAAATATTTCCTCCAGTTGCATCCATATTTATACTGAAATCTAAAAAATAAAAATTATATCATTCTCAACAAGTCATAGAATTAAATAAAAGAAGAATGGACTCTATTTGCAGTGTAATTGTTGGAAAATTTGTATAATGTAAAATTACCAAAATAGCCCCCGATGAGCGGCAAATTACCGAAATGCCCCCGGGGGTTCATTATCACCATAACGCCCCAAATCAGCTTCGAAAGCACGTTTCAGGTGCTTTGCTTACATTTCTGGACGAAGCAGTCATTTGAAAAACTGAAAGGGGCAAAGTAACGAAAATACCCCTCTCGGGAATGCGAATTACCAAAATGCCCCCTGCCATCAGAAAAGCTTCATAGTTTTTTCAGTCATCGCCCCAACAAGCTTTATCTAATTCACAACTTTAAAGTATAACTTTTCGGATGTCTCACACCCTTTCCTGAACTAAAAGTGGTTCGGGAAATTCGTGTAATGTAAAATTAGGAAAATAGAACCCGATGAGCGGCAAATTACCGAAATGGCCCGGGGTTCATTAGGACCCCAACGCCCCGCGAAACGGCCAAATCAGCCTTCGCTAGGGTGTGCTTACATTTACGGACTGAAAAGACGTTCGAAAAAGTTGAAAGCGTAAAATTACGAGAATACCCCTCTCGGGCGGCGAATTACGAAAATGCCCCCTGGCATCGGAAAAAATCTGAAAAGTGCTTTAAGACGTTATTCTAAGGTTGCTGAGTCCATCCTTGATCTAAAAAGCATTTTAGGGATTTTTCGTCAAAAAAACCCGAACCGGTGTCCGGATCGAGCGCTAAAAAGCCCGTTCGGCAAAAAATTGCTACCGGCTTCGGAATGGCCCGAATTCCTGGACCATGGAACCCTAGCCGCCTTCGCGAGGGTTTGCTTACATTTACGGACAGAAAAGGTGCTCGAAAAAGTTGAAAGGGGCAAAATTACGAAAATACCCCTATCGGGCGGCGAATTACCGAAATGCCCCATGGCATCGGAAAAAATCTAAAAAGTGCTTTAAGACGCTATTCTAAGGTTGCTGAGTCCATCCTTGATCTAAAAAGCATTTTAGGGATTTTTCGTCAAAAAATCCCGAACCGGTGTCCGGATCGAGCGCTAAAAAGCCCGTTCGGCAAAAAATTGCTACCGGCTTCGGAATGGCCCGAATTCCTGGACCATGGAACCCTAGCCGCTTTCGCGAGGGTTTGCTTACATTTACGGACTGAAAAGGTGCTCGAAAAAGTTGAAAGGGGCAAAATTACGAAAATACCCCTATCGGGCGGCGAATTACCGAAATGCCCCATGGCATCGGAAAAAATCTAAAAAGTGCTTTAAGACGCTATTCTAAGGTTGCTGAGTCCATCCTTGATCTAAAAAGCATTTTAGGGATTTTTCGTCAAAAAATCCCGAACCGGTGTCCGGATCGAGCGCTAAAAAGCCCGTTCAGCAAAAAATTGCTACCGGCTTCGGAATGGCCCGAATTCATGGGGAATGGAACTTTCCAACATCCTAGGGCTCTCAAAAAATTTTCGCGCGAAACCGCGCTAGCTTGATATTTTAAATTAGACTGCGAAGTTACAAGGTTGCGCGTATCAGTTAACCCATTTCCAGTATTTGGAAAAATCTGAAATTTTTACCTGATACAGATATTTTAAAAATAACTAGGGTCTCTTTTTTGTACTTTGGCAAAATCTAGCTCTAGCTATTTTTTATAAATTCGTGAAAAACTGTCTAATTAAGTTTTCACCTTTAGCGACCCCAACGCCCCGCGAATCGGCTTCAAATCAGCCTTCGCTAGGTTTTGCTTACATTTACGGACTGAAAAGGCGCTCGGAAAAGTTGAAAGGGGCAAAATTACAAAAATACCCCTCTCGGGCGGCGAATAACCGAAATGCCCCCTCGCATCGGAAAAAATCTCAAACGTGCTTTAAGACGCTATTCGAAGGTTGCTGAGTGCATCCTTGATCTAAAAAGCATTTTAGGGATTTTTCGTCAAAAAATCCCGAACCGGTGTCCGGATCGAGCACTAAAAAGCCCGTTCGGCAAAAAATTGCTACCGGCTTCGGAATGGCCCGACTTCATGGGAAATGGAACTTTCCAACATCCTAGGGCTCTCAAAAAATTTTCGCGCGAAACCGCGCTAGCTTGATATTTTAAATTAGACTGCGAAGTTACAAGGTTGCGCGTATCAGTTAACCCCTTTTCAGTATTTGGAAAAATCTGAAATTTTTACCTGATACAGATATTTTAAAAATAACTAGGGTCTCTTTTTTGTACTTTGGCAAAATCTAGCTCTAGCTATTTGTTTATAAATTCGTGAAAAATCATAATTTTGACGCCCTAAAAAATCGCTATTACCGAATCTTTCGAATGTAATACCCCGATTTGTAAAAACGTAATTTTGACGCCCTAAACACGAATTTTAGACTATGGTAAGAACAATTTAAGCGTAACAACAATTTAAATTAACATTGAATTATAAGAAAATTCAAAATACTTACTTGTTTTGACTTGAAAAAAAATGACGAAGAAATCCACCGATCTTCTAGCGTAAATTTTTTTGACGAAAAAAAATTGTGGAGATTATGTAGGTGAGATAGGGAGAATGATGAGAGCGTAAGAAATAATTCGGGCGAAGAGGGTTTTTATAGACATAAAAGTGAGCCGTGGGAGGGGGGGGGCCAACTGATGTTGTGCCATGTGTCGAAGAGGGGTGGGGGCCAAAACATGGGAGGAAATTGGAGGGAGGAGGAAAAGAGGGTCTGCCGAAGGGGGGTGGGGGTCTAGGAAAAAAAATTGACAAGTGGGGAGGGGGGTGGGGGCTAGGGGGGGAAAATGGACAAGTGGGGAGGGGGGTGGGGGCTAGGGGGGAAAATGGACAAGTGGGGAGGGGGAAGAGGGGTGGGGCCAAGGTGGGGGTTACTTCGGGTGAGAGGAGGCAAGGCCGAAAAAACAAAAAAAAAAATGGACCGTGCGATGGCCCAAAAAGAAAGAGAGGAGGCAAGGCCGAAAAAACAAAAAAAAATTGGACCGTGCGATGGCCCAAAAAAAAATGGACCGTGAGATTGACCTTGGGCCAATCGCATGAAAGTCAGGCGATTGGCTTTGGGCCAATCGCCTGACTTCAGGCGATTGGCCCAAAGGCCAATCGCCTGACTTTCGGGCGATTGGCTTTGGGCCAATCGCCTGACTTTTTTGCGATTGGCCCAATGCAATCATTGGCCCTTTTTCGCCATAAATGGCCCAGTCCAGCCGTCTTTTTTTTTATGCAATCGGTAGACTTTCAGGCGATTGGGTATAAAAAATATTTTTCCCACCGGTGGGTGTGTAGCGAACCCCTATATATATATATATATATATATATATACTGAAATAAGAAAAATGAAGGTTTCATTATAGTTAAACATCGTTTTAAACAAATTGTAATCGGAATTTGAAACTTAAGATAGAAAATTTGAAAAAGATTTGCTCTGTATTTTAATCTTCAAATAACAGATACATGAAACTTATAATAGACTAGACATTAACAAAATAAAATAAAATGCAGGGGCTATTTTGACCTTCAATAATCATCCCTACAAGAAATCAACATCACTAAACAATACCAAACGAGATAGATAATAAATGATACTGAGAGTCCTGAATGATGGTATTTTGAATTTTTATGGTGATGCTTGCAAGGAAAAATGGCTAAAATTCTAAAAGTAGTGATAGAAAAACTTTAAAAAGATCTTTGAAAGGTACAACTACTAGATTTGTTGCCTAAGTTATTGAATTTTTATATGTCACCCGCAAGATCCCTTGAGTTCATTTGATTATTGGTTTTAAAGATGCAACATTTAAGTTCCCAACTCCTTTCATTTTACAAACTTTGTTATACAATTTATCAATTATAACCTTTTTCCGTTAAACACTTCATTTTTGACAATCTTTTTTCAGTAAATTTTGAACTTCCGTTAATATCAATTAGTTACATTGCAAACTTTTTCTCAGTTTTACTTCTTAGACTTATGTACATGCAATAGAAATATATTACAATAAATTGGACAATACAATATATATATACATGACATTTCTCTCTAGAACATTTTTCTTTACTTTTATTATTCTAACGTTGAGTATGCAGTGTTTCATGAGAATTAAATATTTGTGAAAGAGTTTGAAACTCACCACAATGTCCGTGTACCATAAATAACAAGATGTAATATGCAACATTCAGGATTTTCTTAACAATTCAAGTTTGAAAGTATGACCATATTTTAGGCAAAGAACTTTCCATACTTCGAGTCTTGGATTAGCAGTTAACAATTCATTTACTTATTATGATGTAACTATAATAATCGTAATAGTTAATTTCAACTGTATTTTTTCCCCAAGATTTATAACTTTTTTGTTTTAAATCGCTCTATAACATGGAAATCACGTGATCCTTTATTAGTTATACTATTGAAAATCACAACAAAACAGTCAAATGGATAAGCAAATGATGGAGGACAACAGCATTGTAGAAGTACCGGATGTGACTAGCAAGGCCTTGGCCATGGTGATAGATTCCTGCAAGATGCACGTTGAGACTCCCGAGTACGTGAATTCGAAGGCCTGGGACGCTGACTTGGTCAAGGTTGGTCCGATCACTCTCCAAGAGCTAATGTTGCCGCAAATTGTTGAAGTATCAAGAGCTTGCTGGACCTGGCGGTCGATGCAGTTAGAGAAATGATCAAGGAAAGCCCCGAGGAGATATGCAAGATGTTCAAGATTAAGAATGACTTCATTCCTGTACAGGAGGAAGAGGTTCGCAGGGAAAACCCGTGGGTTTATGAGTAACAAACAGTTTATGGTGATCTTGCTACAGTTTAGCAGATGATGTACTATACTTCCATGTCCGCCCTCTATCTTTTCTGTTGCATGACTACTTTCTTCTGTGGATTTAAGTGGGGCTAGCAATGGGACCTAGGCTAAGAATGGAACTCCGACCACATGTAGTCATTTAGTGTCAGGATGTCGGTGTCCTTTTTTGTGTGACATTCAATAAAACCTAAAGCAGAGGCAGATGGAGTATCACCGAGGTTTCTCATAGAACGCTGGTTTAACTTTTCATGGATAGATAGAGTTTCCAAACTGCTGCAGATTCTATAGATCAGTTAGATTCCAAAAAGACGGTTAAATCCAAGGCTTTGTCTATTGAACTTCCGCGAAATGATAGATGTGCTTAAGTTTTCGTGGCAGATTTGCCTCGAAAACTAAAGCACAGGAACCATTCGCAGTGAAGTAATTAGGCCCAATTCCAAAACCCCTTCCCTTTCACCTTTTCTGTTTAGTGGATTCAGTTAAACTTTTCTGACCAGGAAAACCAGTGAATAAACCAAATTATACTTTCCTGAAGTCTCAATGAAGAAACCAAATTCTGTATGTTCTACTCTCTGCTTCGGTCATGAGTTGGACAATGTCAATGAAACTTAGATTAGACAAGGAAATGTGGATTTACAAGTGATATAGCTAAAAATACACCCCAATCAGTATACGACACGGGGCAGTTGTGATTCATGGTCAATGCTGATCAACTACGGATTTGGTGGTTACCATATCGGTGGAATTAGGATTCTAAAAGGATCATAAAAAAATCATGAAGGATTGCGATGTGATCCTCAAGGATCCTAACGCGATCCTAATTGACCTGACTCAAGTCTATCCATCAAGACTCACAAACCTTTTGGGAGTCTTCCTCTTACGACTATATAAAGGGGTCTACCCCCCAGGTATGAGACAAGCTCACACACATACACATTGTGTCTTTATTGTTTTTTAGAGTTCTACATTATTAGTCATCTTTGACTTAAGCATCAGAGCGTTCCCCCGTCGGAACCCAACCCAGCGGTCACTCCGTGTTCTCTTTTGCAGGCCTGATTTCTGGTGTGGTTTCCGATCCAGTTTTTAGCTGCAACAGATTGACGCCATCCGTGGGACACTCAGGGAACATGGCCAATCACTCTTCTTCCGGTGACTCTTCGCAGAGTAATTCTCAAAACCTTCATGCGTGAACTAACAGCTCTCATCGACTTGGTCGTTCTCACGAAGGCTCAACCCCTTTGCGCTGTCGTTGCGCCAGTTCTTTTGAAGATGGTTACGTCAATGTAACATCTGAAACTCCTGAATCAGAAATTAGATTTCAGAGAAATTGATCTCCGGTGTCCACTCTGAAAAACGGTGACCTTGGTCATTGCCTGAACCGTCAGCTATTCAAAACACCCCATGCCGACCTTACAAGAGAAATTCATGAACTGAAAGATGTTGTGAACACTCTTCAACAAAAGCTCGACATGGCGGTGGCTCCACCATCCACCCATCATTCTCATCTGGATCATGGCGACCTTCGTCTCTGGCTTACCTCTAGGTCAAGCTACAGCCGCAAGTATAGGTTGGAGGCCAATCCGACATATGATCCCAAAGAGAACACACAACTAGGAGCGGATCATGCTACCGTCGCGATCCATCAGTCGAAGGCAGTACCAATTCTTTTCTTGATCAAGCCCCCAGACCTGACATCCCTCGAAGATCAATCCATAGAAGAACGCCTGAGTACCGTTCCCGAGAACGAGACTCTTGGAAGGTTGTCCCCAAGTATCATTCTCTAGAACGATCTCCCCCGAGGGAAGAATCTGGATATCCGTTATCCGAGGCAATAGAGAAGGCCAAATTACCGTCCAACTTTTGAATGCCTCAGTGCGATCTCTATGACGGAACTGGAGATCCTAGAGAACATGTTGATCAGTTTGAAACAAACATGTTGCTCCTCTAAGTATCGGATGCTGCCATGTGTAGAGCCTTCCCTACCACTTTTCGAAAGGCTGCACATGCATGTTTTAAGTCTTCACAACCGAGGTCTATACACTCATTCGCCCAACTGTCAAATCTCTTTCAGAAGCACTTTGTAAGCAGTCACTCTCGAAGGAAAAACTCGGTGAGCTTGCTTAACATAGTGGAAGAGAAGAACGAGTCATTAGCTTGTTATCTAGGGCGATTCAACGCAGCCACCTTGGAAGTCAAGAATCTGGATGAATCTGTGAAGTATATGGCATTCCTTCGAGGACTCCGACCCACTTCTAAGTTCGCATTCTCCGTCAACAAAAGCCCTCCAGGCAATATGAAAGCCCTTCTCGAGAAGGCTAACAAGTATATTCAAGCTGAAGAATACCTGGAGACCCACAGAGGAAGACGCAGAAAAGGCAAAGAAGAACAAAAGAAATGGTCACGGGAGTTGACTTCCCAAGAAGGAAAAAAAGCGAAACGCTCCACGCGTGACGAACATCGTCTCAAAGACCCGTTTCCCTGGGAGAATTTGACGCCGCTCAATGCCAGACCGTCGGACATACTGCACGAGATCAAAAACAATAAAGCTCTCAAGTGGCCAGAAAAGATGACATCTCGCTCGAACAAAAGGAATAGAGACTTATGGTGCCACTTTCACAATGATCATGGCCACACAACTGATGATTACAGATCACTTACACGAGCGATCGAAGCTCTCATTAAGCGTGGCCAGTTAAGAAAGTGGGTGGCGCGCAAACAAGGACGACAAGAAACACACTCAGCCGCTGAAGAAAGAGAACGGGAAGAGAATACGGGTACAATCAACACTATCTCAGCCGCAGGAGGCTCATCAGGACAAGCTCGAAAAACATATGCCAGGGAAGTGTGCATAACAAGCCAATGAGAGTTCCGCCGACACTTCCCTAGCATATGTTTTTCGAGCTTGTCCTGATGAGCCTCCTGCGGCTAATCTCCTAGAGATAGTGTTAATTGTACCCGTATTCTCTTCCCGTTCTCTTTCTTCAGTGGCTGAGCGTGTTTCTTGTCGTCCTTGTTTGCGCGCCACCCACTTTCTTAACTGGCCACGCTTAATGAGAGTTTCGATCGCTCGTTTAAATGATCTGTAATCATCAGTTGTGTGGCCATGATCATTGTGAAAGTGGCACCATAAGTGTTTTTTTATGATGCATTCAAGAAGATGAACATCCCTATGGACCGTCTTCAGAAGATGGATACACCATTATATGGATTCTCTAATCATCCAGTCACAGTCGAAGGTGTTATCGCACTTCCAGTTGTAATAGGTACGCCTCCGATGCAAGCAAACTTGATGCTCAATTTTGTGGTTGTGAGGGTCCCCTCTGCATACAATGCCATACTTGGACGACCTGCACTTAATCATTTGTAAGCCATGGTATCAACCTACCACCTCAAAATGAAGTTCCTAACGGAACAGGGGATTGGAGAAGTCAAAGGAGATCAGATTATAGCTCGACAATGTTATGTTACTTCGTGCAGACCAAAGAAGACAAATAAATTGGACTCTGAGAAAATCTTGATTTGATAGAAGAGGTTCGGACTCAAGCCCATGAACGAACGCATTGCACAGTAGCATCTTGCCCCGAGGCAAGACACTTTCTTTTCGGGGGGATAAAGGGCTCAGACCTGTCAAACACCCCAGCTATTTTTCCAAAATAGTCTTTAGCATATTTTTTTTCAAATAAACGGGTCCTTAAATGATCCAGTGTAAACTTTACCTTTATGCAAGCAATAAAGTTATTTCTTCTGAGCATTGTTGTTAGGTTGGATAAACCTCCCCAAAACATTCTGCTCGAGCAAAGTGATGGCCGAACACTCTACCCGAGCAGAGTGCCAATATCAGCCAAACATTCTGCCCGAGTAGAGTGATGACCGAACACTTTGCCTGAGCAGAGTGCTAGACTTAGCCAAAACATTCTGCCTGAGCAGAATTATGGCCGAACACTCTGCCTGAGCAGAGTGCTAAACTTAGCCAAAACATTTTGCCCGAGCAGAATGATGGCCGAACACTCTGCCCGAGCAGAGTGCTAGACCTAGCCCGAACACTCTGCCCGAGCAGAATGATGGCCGAACACTCTGGCTGAGCAGAGTACCAAACTTTTCCCTCTGTATAAAAACACAAAGGGAATAAGGTCTTTTACCCTAATAAAAGGTCAACGTTTAGCTATAGATCTAAATCCATGGAGTAGCAAAAGTTAATAGGGGCATTGTCACTCCATCAAGCTTTTACTTCTTCGAAGTTTTGCCGAGCGAGGGTGCTCGACTTCTTTACCAACTCTTTAAAGTGACGAATAAAGAGTTAGAGTCAAAGTAAAAATAAATAACGCTGTGTGAATGGTAGAATAAACCATAAAAAACACATAGTGAACAAAGTACCGTCAATAGAACAAAAGATATAGTACATACAATGCCCTTAAAAAGGCATCAAAATTCTTAGTCTAAAATGAAATAAAGAGCCTACAGATGAAGATTAGATCTAAGGCTCGGAGGCAACGCCTCAAGGACCATCCTTTGGAGGATGAGTTCATACGTGGAAATTGAAACCAACATTCTGTCCTAGCAGAATGTTGGCCGAACACTCTGCCCGAGCAGAAAGTTGGTCGAGCATTCCGCCTGAGCAGAGAACCAACTTCATACCCTTTATGCTCGGATGAAGCATAAAGGAACCGAAGCATCATGCCTGAACAGATTGGGAATAAACCCGTTGAGCTCGGACAAGCCATGTCCGAGCAGAATGACCGCCAAACTCGTCGCCCGTGCAGACATCCTAACTCTGTTTTCTTTGTGCTCTCAAGAGCCCATGGGTAAAACTCTAAGGAGTTTGACTAGAGAAAAAATCGAGCGGAGGTCAAAGGAGTTTTCTTAGGTATAGATTTCAACTGAACTCTTTTGAAGAAAATGAGATTTCTATGGATAGAGCTCGGAAAACTATCTGAAATAAAAAAAAAATCACTTCGAATAGATACCCGAGCAAAAAGTTATGGACTTTTCAAATTCTCAAGTGATGGTACAAGTTTATTTTCTGCTCAGACTTGACAAACTTGGCCGAGCAGCCTAATAGCATTATGTTCCTCTTACGCGCGCGAGGTCAAGGGTTCGAATCTGCTCGGACACATGAGCAATAGGGAGTCCTTTACTTTTTAAACAAGGAGTTCATTATAAATTGGGCCTCTCCACCATCAAGCCCGCGTCCGCGCAACAAGGCTGCACAGCATGTCCGAGCAGATCGTGGTCCGAGCCCAATGACCGAGCAGGGAAAAATGTTGGGGCTTCTCAGCTCGGGCCATGGTCCGAGCAGGCCAGCCATGATCCGAGCAGATCGTGGTCCGAGTCCACTGTTCGAGCAAGAAAAAAAAGATGAGGCCTTCTAGTCCGAGCAGGCCATGGTCCGAGCAGATCGTGGTCTGAGCCTGCTGACCGAACAGAAGAAAAAAAAAGATGAGACCTTCTTAGCTCGGGCCCATAGTCCGAGCAGATTATAATCCGAGCAGAATATGGTCCGAACGCCGAGCAGATAATAATCCGAGCAGAACATGGTCCGAACGGTGAATAGATCCTAGTCCGAGCCTGCTTCCCAAGCAGCCTTCAGTCCCACAAACAAAAAAAAAAGGGGGAGAGAGGAAAAAATCCCAGAAAGTGTACAAAATCATTTTTGGGCCATTTAAGCTCTCGAAAAATTAGGAAGAAAATCAAAAAAATTCCATAATGCTATTTACGCAACCAAAAATAGGTATTGTGGTTCTTGGGCACTATTCGGCCAGCGAGGCGCTCGGAAAAAATATTATTTGCATCAAAAGAGCGAGAAAAGTCCGTCAAAAGTTGGATGCGTGTCTAAAGACATGCATCTTAAGAGTACACTTTCTTAGCCAAGCATTTCTGCTAAGAAAGTGGGGGGCATTGTGTTATAGCTAAAAATATACCCCAATCAGTATACGACACGTGACAGTTGTGATTCATGGTCAATGCTGATCTACTACGGATTTGGTGGTTACCATAACACATCCTCGATTGAGGGCATTTCTTATGGTACATACCAATATGAGACATAGCTGCCCCATTCTGTTTGACAAATTAAAAAATGAAAACAATGAAGGTTAACAGTTTGTTGATAGGTACATACATAATCAATCAGATCCGATATATCATGGCTGCAGTCCCAATCTTACATAAAACCGAGTTTAGAGGCGAATAACTTGTATTACACGACATGATGCTAACTCTGGATGCCTAAAATTGAACTCATACTGGGCCCTGAGAAAACCCTATGGTGCTAGTATTGTGTTAGATGATCTTAATGCAGGCTCTAAGCTTCAATTTACCGTAAGTTAACTTACCCTGTAAAAAGTGGTATGAAAAATGTGTGACGACGAATGGACCACGATATATAGACTAGGAATTCTGAGGAGTAACTATGTCTTTTCCCTTCACACAAGAACCATAATCCAAACAGAGCCCTAGCAAAATGCCACTGGCCTCTGTTCAAAGCCTCACTTTAATTAATCTTCTATAGGCTTGCTACTGTCCCAGTCCAATTAGTTGCAAGGCAAGCTACTTTTCGGGTAAGCATATTCTCGTTGACTTTGCACTTGAAGAGAATTTGCATTTGTAAATTACGTAAGAGAAGATACGAGAATAAAAGATACAACTGCCGAATGGACAAAATCATAGGGACTTCCAATGAACTGTCCATCAGAAATGAATATATGTTACCAACTCTGATGCAAACATGCCCCTAATTAATTAATGTTAACCTGAAGCTCCTTTTCTTTTTCCAGCTTGGGAGTAATCGCTTCTTAGAAGTGACGCTGGACCAATGGAGAAACAAAACAATAAATCAAACCCAAAACAAGCACTAAGTAACATAAAACGACCACTATATTTCATCTCCTTCTGAACAGAAGCACAACCTGGAAAAAAAGGTGAAATGGAGAAACAAGTTAACCAAGAAAAATTCATCACCGTGGAACAACCTTCGTTGGGCATCCTTGGGATTCTTTGGGAAGCCCTCAAAACCACTGCTCGAAACGGGAAGGTTTTGGTCGCAATCTTTCTCCTTGTCTCTCTTTCTTTCTCGCTTGTGGCATATGTTTCAAATCATGTTTTCAATCTAGTAATAGATGACATGAGTTCTCAAGTGTCTGTGCTATTCGAGCATCCGCATGATGCTGATCCTACCGTACTTTCACAAAGTACAAGAGACCTAGGGCTTCTTCTAGTGATACTATTAGTAGTCCTGGTAAATTCTTGTATCATCTTATTGTTTTTCTCAGCAAGTGCAGTTTCCTCGTCCTCTGAAGCCTACATAGCTAAAGTACTAAACCTGAAAGACATGTTTTCGAATATCAAAGAAAAGTGGGAAGGAACTATCGTCATCAGTTTTTACATGGTCATAATAAGTTGGTCATTTACAAGCCTTTCCTTGACCTTAATCGCTTTAATGGCTTCTGATGGCATATTCGGCTTAGTTGTAACAGTTGTGTTTGCAATATTAGCTGCTGTTCATTTTCACACTGTGGCTGTTGTTTGGATGTTGAGTGTCGTCGTTTCTATTGTGGAAAATGAATCAAGTGGACTCAAGTCTATTGCAAGGGCTGGAGAGCTCATGAAAGGCAAAAGGCTTCAAGCTTACGTTATGATGCTGCCATTGCTTGTTGGTAGTGCAGCTGTTTTTACAGCATCTAAGGCTATGACATTGGAGTTTGACAGGGTTCCTTGGATGCTAGCAATGATTTTGTCACAGTGCGCGGTGATGCTTTTTATGTTTGTCCTTTACACTGTGTTCTACCATGAATGCAAGAAAAGCCGTAAAGAAGCTGGATTGGAAGGACTACAAGGTGTTTATGTTCCCCTTGCTTCAGACGAAGCATAAGCCTTATTTTTATTACCCAAAACTCAGGCAAGATCAGTGTGATGATGCGCTGCAATCTGTATGATCAACAAAATCTTATAACAGTGTAACAGAGAATTTGCAACTAATAGTAAATAACTGCAGCATATATATTTATAAATTTGCAAAGAATACTTATGTGAATGAAATCCTCTACAATTTAGTATCCACGTCATAAGTGCCTTCAAAATTGCAAGTTCCGCATGTGAGGAACGCAGTCTAACCTGTCATGCTAATTTGAGTTTGTAATTAATGGAATATTAGTCTCTCTCACAAATGTGTAGGTTAGGTGTTGATTTTCCAGTAAAATCCGGAAGACCCTGAGGTTATTTAGTTAATCAGTCCTACTTCTTGCTATATGGACATCGTATGCTCATTTCAAATCTCATTGGGCCAGAATTATGCCTAATATATTACATGGTTCAATCAATTGACAGGCGGGTTGTGAGAATCCTGACCTGATATGATCTCGTCTTCCTTGAGATCTGTAAAATGCACTCTCCTAGCAAACATATAACTCTTCGAAGGGTATTTTTCTTTGCAGAAGATCCTTTAAGTGGTACAGAATAATGACTTCCAGGGGTATGAACTAATGGATTAAGCGTGTTAGATACCAACACAATGGGGCTGAATGACGGCATGGTATAGTCTCTAGTCCCCTTTTCTTGCTATGAACTTGAGATTTTTAGCATACTTGAAGAAGTTCAATAAGAAAATTCCCAATTTGCTCCTAAACCCTATCTGGTGGCGGCTAAAATGTTGGTAAATCCAGGTCATATTTGGTTTTTCTGGCACAAAGCAGTCTAGCATTGTTGATATGGTGATAGTAAGATTAGGTGAAGTTTCGAAGAATTAACGACACATGGTAGCTAGCCACTAGACAATGATATAGACAAGACGCCTTTTTTCTGTACCAGTACCACTAATTATAAGTGCATCTGCATACTGATTGCTTTTGTGCTAAAACGTAAAAAACAAACCTTAGGAACGAATTAGCTGTTTTGTCTTAGCTAAAGGACGTACTGTTGACCTAACATTGATCCCACTTTGGAAGTCTACCACTCTTACTGACCCTTCCTCGATGTAGCCATGTGTCTGAAAGCCTTTGGGCTGGTTCGTTTGTTCCTGGAATTTTCCTATAACATTTAAACTTCAAATCATGCCTCAGCAGTGGAAAACGGAGTTTCACGATTTTCTTAGTACATAATCATCAATCGTTTCCACACAATGACAAAGTTGATGAATTTGGTAATCAATTTACTTTGAGATTATAGTATTTTTCCTGAAATGCCTCCATTCAAGATGGCGAAATACTACATTGTAAACAAGCCTATTCTGATTCCGAGGACACTTAAAAGTGACCCTCAAAAACTCTCGTAAGGTGTTTTGAGTCTGAAGTTACACTTGTAAGTTAAGCCTGTGGTAAATGCCAAACGCGAAAGAAACAAGAAGCACGAACCAGTCCCTCTTTCTTAGTGCCTGCACTTGGCATCAAGCATGTTTCCTCTGTCTTCAATTGGCTCCTCAAGATAAGGTCTTTTAAGTATTTATCTCGCAACAAGCAAGAACGAAACATCCCCACATCCACGAAATCATAAGGATTTCCATCAAAGGTCCCCATCAGATGTTAATGTCAATTTCACTTGTTCTTCAATTTACAATGTAGATTTTCTAATGGAAAAGAATAAACTAACAAAACGTAGATAGTTACTTTTACATCGGCTTGCATCATAAACAAGCGCTTATTCAAAACGTTGCTGTCTCAATTTCTTACAGCTAAGCTTTAACTCTTTTTTCCGTCTTTCCAGCTTCGGGAAAATCGCTCCTTGATGGTGACCCCATCAAATGGGAACAATGAAGAAGAAAATTAAATATTGACAAGCATGCATGCTTTGGACAAAAGTATCAACTATAAGAACCTGAACTCGATCCATGCTCAAAGATAACCACAACATAAAGAACCATAAATCAAATGGAGAACAAAGAAAAACTCATCAATACAGAAGCACAACATCACTCCTTGGGAACCATCGGTGTTCTATGGGAAGCGGTCAAAACCACCATCAGAAGTGGGAAGGTTTTGTTTCCAATCTTGCTTATTGCGTCTCTGTCTTTCTCGCTGCTGATATGGGGTGTAAATCACGTCTCGGAAGGAGTAATCAAACACTGCGCTTCTCTTCTGGCACAAGTGGACTTCCACGATGTCTGTAGCGTTGACAGAAGTGTAATAACAGGTCTTTTAAAGGACTTGGCGTGTCTCCTAGTGCTGCACTCAACCATTCTCATATTCTCCTCCGTCATCTTACTGTTTTTCTTGGTAGCTACAATCTTCTCATCCTCTGAAGCCTACACAAAAGAAGTATTAAACGTGAAAGACATATTTCTGAATATCCGAGGCAGGTGGGAAGGTCCAATCGTTGTTAATGTCTACATGACTATCATAAGTTCGATGGTCATTGGCGTTCTCTTGACCTTAATCGCAGTAATGACAGAGGGGCTTTTCGGGTTCATTTTAACCATCACATTCATTATAGTGGCGGGCTTTTATCTTCATAGTGTGCTTGCTATCTGGGTGTTGAGTATAGCGGCTTCAGTTGTAGAAAATGAGTCAGGCGGACTAAAAGCTATTGCTAGAGCTAAAGAGCTCATGAAGGGCAAAAGGGTTCAAGCTTATGCTATAATGCTGATTTTGCCTGTTGCTAGCCCTGCTGCTTTTCTAATCTCTTATGCGATGACGAGTAATCTTGATGGTGTTGCTTTGACAATGGCAACGATGGGTCCACAATGCATGGTGAGCCTTTTCGTGTTTGTTGTCTACACCGTGTTCTACCATGAATGCAAGAAAAGCAATGAAGAAGCCGGCTTGGAAGGGCTAAAGGGTGTTTATGTTCCAGTTGCTTCTACCGAAACTTAAAGAAACTATAATTAGGAGAGTTGAAAGATCAGAAAGTCCATTAAATCATATTGTTCCGATGTAATAGATCATAATCAATTGTTCCCATCTTGTTCCAGAAATGTAGAAGTTTACATTATCGTGGTTTATATACTGAATACCAGTTAAGCAAAATACAATTGCCATGGTTTAGAGGCTGCTTTTTCCAGGTCATGACCTTGGCAGGCACCATTTTTTAATGTCTTGGATGAGAATGTGAGGTGGTTTGGTTGTGCGTCTCAAAATTCTTGTATTTCTTTTGCTCCATATGCAGTAGATAGTGGCTGCCAAGGTGAGTCGTCTAGTCTTTGCTAACATAATTATATTGTTGAGCCTAGAGTGTTTTCCCCATAACGAGCAAAGAAAAGTCTTTCTTTGTAACAAGTTGTTATGGATGTGAATGCAAATGGAGGTAGAGATGCCAGACTTGGGAGTTACTATTGATGATGTGTAAGATTTTAATAATTTTGTGACTGCATGGGATTTGTCTAGTGTTTGAGCAAACTACTATAGGGTTAATGATCGTTTTCTTGAACAATTTGAAGTTGTGTAAGAGTCTATGATGCATTTTATCTGGATGTATTAGATTTCTTGAATTGTGAATCACGGATCTTGAAGATGTTGTTAATGGTTTAATGAATGTAATTTGTTCTTCTACTTTAGTCTTGGTTTCACGTAGGTCATTTTTTATATATATATAAATTGCTTAAAATAAATAGATACTTTTGGAGGCAGTTGGTGGTTCCAGGAAAAAAATAATCTAAAAGGGCTTACAGCGGCGTTCAGCACAGTTGCCAATAATAATTTAGTTAATTGTTTAAATTAAAATTCTTTTAGCTATGGTGGCGCCCATGACCGTCGGTTTAGATGAAAAAAAAAATCTAAAAAAGCCTATGGCGGCAGTCAGCCCCGTTGCCAAAAGTAATATAATTAATTGTTTAAATTAAAAATATTTAGCTATGGGGGCGCCTAATGACTGCTTGCTTAGATAGCCTCCACCGACGAACGAGCATTAGGGGTTGGATTAGGGGATAGCAATGCCGACGTTTGACCGTCGAGATAGACCCATTCGACCACGGACATACATCTACCGCAACGCTATCAAAGGTGATGCTTTTGTGGCACCGGCTTAACGTGCCTATGCCGCCGGCATAGGGGTTTTTGTAGTTGGGACATCCATTTGCTTAATATACACAGTAACTCTAACAACCCAGTAGCCAGGACCATCGACCTCTTGTGGATCTTCAACCTGATATCTGGGAAGTTGCATATTCCTTTTAAATAGAGCATCCCTTTCAGATATCATTTCTAATAACATTCCCCTCTTTTTCTGTAATTCCCTCATAATAGTTTCTGTGGAAAGAGAAAATATTCATTGGTTGTCTAAAACCACGTCATCATCTTACGTGGTGTTAGACTTTCACTTATATTTTGCCAATTTGCCAACTAAGCAAGATTGTCAACTGATTAAATTATTTACCATGGTTAATGAGAGTTTGAAATTCAAATTTTCACAGATTTTAAACATCCGGCCTTCTATGTTTTTACCACCATTATATTACTTACCATTTTGGAGATCAATTACTTCCGAAGTAGATTGAATCAAGGACAATCAGATTAGCGCTATTCTCACAAGCCTACTTTAGTTTTTGTAGGAAGATAGCCACCAATAGGTGAAATTGTAATGAGTTTCCCTGAATAGAATGTGCATCTGCAGGCTTACTTGCTTCTTGAAGCAATGAAGGAAGACCAAGTCTACGACATATGTCTACAGTATATAAACCGAGCAAGACCGGATAATTACAATGTGGATTATAATTAAAACTTCAATTAGATTCTTATGGTGCATCGTGATGTTTAGTTGACTTTAGGTCTTTGTAGGTCAAGTTTGCGTACGTCCAAAATAACTCAAGGGAAAAGGTGTTTCAGTTTTTAATCTAGTGCTATATGCTTACCGGCCTATGGGACTCTTTCTTGTTTTGCTTCACTCTCCACCACTCTTACCGTATCCAAGCTCATCTAGGGATAAGCCAGTGGCCTCTAAATCTCAGCTCTATTGCAGCAGTGAAGTTCTCTGCAGTCTTGCAACTGCCCACCTTCAACTAATCGCAAGGCAAAAATACAATTCTTTAATGTTTATTAGCACCTGGATCCACATCAAGCATATTCTCGTTGACTTTACATGATAAATATATGACGCATCTTAAAAACCACAATGATAGGGATTTCCCAGGCATTTCGAGTTCAAGAAATTAATTGCGAGACAAATGGTCATAATCACCACACAAAAACTCCATTGATTGCTTCACTGATGATGGCTTCATCCTGAAAATTGGCCGCACACTGAGAGAGGTTTTGGGACGCAGAAGTCATGACAAAGAGAAAGTTCAAACTACAAATGCAGATCCAAACAAGTATTATTCTTTATTTTCCAGCTTAGAACGAATCGACCTTATTTGTTTGCAAAACCATAAAAGTGATCGCTCCTAAAAGTGACAAGCACACTTATCCAGGTATGAGCGCCAACAGGAACTAGAATGGACCCGTTCAAATCGAAACTTGATTACTAGCAACTGCTATAAAGTCATGTATTGAGGCTTTCTCTTAAGACAAACCAATTCAAAGGTAATGGATTCTTGTAAGCTGCTGGGGTTTATAGACATACTAAGGCAGACAAACAAAATCATATCAAAAAATGGGAAGCTCATAGCCCTCATAGCCACAACCTATCTCCTCATCTACTGTCTGTTTTACTTCTTGAACATCTTCTCCACCAAACCCTTGGTCTCTGATTTGGTTCTCAAAGCAATCAGTTTATCCCCTACGAGCCCGACCAGCCCTGAATTCGCCAAACTCCTGGCTGCTATCAAAGAGGACACCGGAATCCTCCTGGCAATCGAGTTTGCTTTCCTTCTCGCCTATTCATTCGTCTTGTTTTTCTCAAATACCGCAATAGTTTTCGTATCAGCCCTAACATATAGCGTCTGGTTCGTGGACGTAGAGCAGAAGAAGCAGACATTGTATAGCTCGTGTGAATTTCTCTTTTTCTTTGCTTTTTTATTGGACTGGAGAAAATTGTTAGAAGGCGAAAGAATGAGTAAGAACAAGTGGAGCTTGGCCATCTGAGTGAAACTTTTTACGCCTTGATTGAAAATTTTTCATTTTGCCACAAAGTTGTATTTTGTTTTAAATCCAGTTACAAGAAAGCTTTGAATACTTATTGATCTATCTTAACTTGAGAGTGGATTTTGTCTAGTTTCTAAAACAATTTTCCCCCAAATAATTAAACAAAAATTTCCATTGTCTGGTTGATGACAATCATGAAAAAAATAAACTTTGCAAACTAAAATGAACTATAACTAATAAGTTCCCAAAAGGATGATTGTCACTGTCACGACAATGCTGGATTGCTGAATTTGTCCAAGACAATGCTTGAGAAGGAGCAACAATGGGATCTATCAAGTTAGGTTTGGGGGAGATGGTCAATTTTTGGCCCCCAACAGCGCAATGGTACGCAACACTACATTATGTACCACTTCCTTCCTGGAGATGTTAAGCTGATTGTGTCTAACCTGAAGTTAGTGCTTTATAGGTGAATGGTGGCCCTTTACTAATTCAAAATCTGATTGAGGTGGCAAACCATTTAAGCCAAGTTTATAAATAAATGACTCAGTTGGTACATAGAATGGTTTAATTGAAGAATCGCATTCTTAATAACAAGAGTCACAAAGTGTGGTAACTGTCGCTAAACAGGTGCACATAGCTAGCAAGCTGAACCTCCTTCTGGGTTTTAAAAGTGGCCAAGTTTAAAATTTTATACGTGGACAGTTTCACGGGTCAATGATGTTTAATGATAATTTAGTGATTTGGACAATTAATTAGTTTTTTTCGTTAACTACTCTTAAAATAGTTGTCCAAATAATAACAAAGTTGTAAAGGTCATCAAAAAAACTATATCCGTAAACTCTTAGGGTCCGATTGGATCACGGAATTAGTCTTGGAATTGAAGTAGATTTCGGAATTGGACCTTGCGAATTATAATTTTGCTGATTGGACGACTTATTTGGAATTGGAATTACAATTCATACCCAATTTCATGAAATAAAAAACAAAGGCCCACAATCCAATTCTTAAGGCATAACCTCAAATTTGCAATTCCAGCCCATTATTTTTGTCACTACTTCTCTCTCTCCACTCGTAGCCTCTGCCTGACACTCTTCTTTCCTCTTCGGATGCAGCCTCACCATGGTAGTTCTTCTCTTCCTTCTCTCTTGCGATCCTACCTCGCCATGGAAGCTGGAATCTATTGTGCATACGGTGGTGGCTACGCTCCACTTATTTGACGACGACGGCGGCAAGATCTGCTGCTTCGACGGTTGCGACGCCGGCAACGATCTACTTTTTTTTACGACGGGGACGACGATTTTGGTGTCGTGGTCTTTGTTGTGGTATGTATTTCGAATCTTAATTCGTTATTGATCTTGATTTTGAGTTTCGGGTCATAGATGGTAGTGTGGCCGGAGCTATTTCTTTCCCCCGGTAAGCTTGTTGATACGATGAGAACACTCCATAATCACAAAGAATGTCATTAAGGGTTTAGCATGTTTTGGCAGTTTAGGTTTACCTTTAGTGTTTCTTGGCTTTCTTTTTTCTGCATAAAAGGATTTGTTTATCTTCTTGTTTGACATTGTATTCAGTACTTTTCTTGATTAACTTAACAACGATGTACCTAGTTATAGCTGAAGAAATCATGGGACTCTTTGTTGAGCTGCTGAATCAAATCATAGCATATTTTACGTATGCAAAAAAAATATCATCCGCCAACCCCTTTTCACATTAACAATCTGGAGTGGAATGGAAGAAATTTATGCTCTGTGTCGAAACTTCGAATGTTGTGATGTTTTCCAGCAAAAATACAAGAACGATGTGGACGTTCAATTCACAGTGTATGAAAACAGATTGAATGTTATACAAGGCCGGCAGTCTGAAACAGTGGGGTGAAAGCCTTGTACCATTTTTCTTCTGTTGATCTTACTTGTACAAGGTCTCTCTGGGGTTTCTCGGAATGTTTTTTTTTTACCCTTATCTTGACTATTAGCCCCATTCTAGCGGGTATGTTTTGGACAAAGAAGTCGTGACAAAGGTAAAGGTAGTTTTTGAAATTATAAATGCACATCCAAACAAGTAGCGGTTATCGTTTATCAATTACAAATGCACATCTGAAATAAGGTAGCTAACTTTTGTTCACACAGCTAGCCCTTTCAATCTGAAATCCCACCTACTAACCACCTGAAAGGAAAAATAATAAGGGAATGAGCCAAATACCCAGTAAGGTCGCTCAAAGGACCAATCAAACAGAAGCACAAATTTCTGAGAAACAAAATTTCGGAAGCACAAAATGTTTCAACGGAACGGATAATCAAACTAGATTTCAAATGTCAAACTATATCTGAATACAAAGACAGACACAAAAGTTTTCAACGGAACTGATAATCAAACCAGATTTCGAATGTCAAAACATATCTGAATAACAAAATTTCAAAGGCACACCAGTTTCAACTGAACAGAGATCAGACCAAATATCAAATGTCAAAATATATCTAAGTACGGAGACAGACACTATCGGACCAAATGTCAAATATATCTGAGTACGGAGACAGACACTATCAGACCAAATATTAAATGTCAAAATATATCTGAATACGGAGACAGACACTAGAGTGCCATTCAGAAAGTGGTCACATACGTCATTCCTGACATGTGACGCGGGTTTAGAAAGTGGTTACATACATCATTCCTAACATATGAGGCCGGTTCAGAAAGTAAGATCACGATCTGTAGCTCAACTCTCCTGAACTAGCCCACGTTTCAATCCACGTGAGTAAGTCGGAAATAAGTCACATACACTATGACATGGGTCATAAAGTCACCAAAACAAAATCTCAAAATAAACGTTATCAAATATCGGACATTTCAGACCATATTCAAAGGTTTCAAAATAACATTATCAAATTACGGACTTGTCGAACAATAAGTAGAGTTTATGAAATAATGACAATCATAAATCACTGAAACGAGCGACATCAATATGTCAAATTCTGAGGTCAAACAAATTCGACGGAATTTGATTTTCACAAATCATAGAATTAACAACAAGTCATTCTTAACAAAGTTCAAAACAAAAAGGAGAGGAAGAATTACTTATCTCCATTTGAAGAAGTTCGGATTTCAAAAGAATCTAAAGACTTACATGAGCGATTGGTCCATCGCTGATTTGAACTTCGAAGATTAAACCCTTACCTTAATCTTGCCTTTAAGAATGTAAATCCTCAAGCACCACTTTAGAACTCAAGAGCTTCCCAAGCCTTCTCTTTCTCTTTCTCTCTTTCCACCGCAAGGGTAAAGGGAACAAACTTCCCAAGCCTTTTGAGAGCCACAAATTCTTAAGTTCCTCCTTAGAGCTTCCAAACTTTCCAAGCCTTCTTCTCTCTCTCTCTCTCTCTCGCAAAGGAGAAGAAAAGAAACAGAGAACCCAGAAAGGCTAGAAATGAAATAAAACAGTAGTTATATAGGACATAAATTTTTAACTTTTCATTCGACCGAAAATAGTTTTCGGTCGACCGAATCCAACAGAGGTGAAAATGCCTTTCCCAAACTCTTGAGATTTCATTCGACCGAAAATCACCTTTAAGTCAACCGAAAACACTTTTAAGTCGACCGAAAACACCTTTAATGAAAACACTTTTAATTCGATCGAAAATAATTTTAATTCGACTAAAAGCACTATTCAGTCGACTAAAAGTACTATTCATTCGACTAAAAGTTACTGTTCATCTACTAAAAACTTCAGAAAAACTTTTTAGTCGGCTAAAAACTTCAGAAACTTCAAAACACCATTTCCCTTCATTTTGTTTCGAACGAAACCACTTTCATTCGACTGAATATTTCAAAAACAATCCCAATTCATTTTCTTAATTTTAACAAAAGACCAAGAAATTATTTATTCTAAACTAATAATTTCACATAAGAAAAAGAAAATTTCGAGGTGTTACATTCTCCCTCCTTAAAAAAATTCCATCCTCGAAATTTAAAAAGGATTCTTAATTATCAAAAATAGCTTCCCGCTTCCCAAAACGAGTCAAAAAATTCCTGATACTATTAACTGAAATTCTAACTTCGAAACATGCAGGGCTTAACTAGCCTACGAAATGCAGTGAGCTAAAATTACGACATTAAAATTCCAATAAATGAAATCAGTCTCCAATACGTAACGCCTCCACTGTGCTACTCTGATAATATACCAAACCATAGACTTTACAAAATCCGGATAACACGCTTAACTTCAAGCCTGAGGTATACCAAGTACTAAGCAATTTCACATCCCATATGATGCGTTTTACGACATACAAACTTAAGTTTTAACTTCCATTGTCATCACCATCCCAAAAATATATTAAGACTGCTCCTTAAAGTATTTATACTTGGTTAACAAATGAAAGACACTGAATCAAGTTACTCCAATCAAAATTGAAATCACCTGAAACCAATACAATACCGACAAGCTCACGTTATGCCATTATGCTAACACATTAAACCAGAGCCTTGGTACAAAGCCTAACATTGTCACGGTTAACTTCAATGTACCCCAAAAGTAATAATCAATCTTCATGCTAATCACAAGGATTTATACTCCAAAATCTTCAAATCAAAATTTACGCCCGTACAAAATCACAATGGAGCCATATCAATACGCTCTTAATAACATTTCACTGACAACTGAGTGTAACTTATAACTAAAGTTACTAATTTATTGGTACGCCTTCCGCCCAAACGCTTTACCCACACTGTTAGACTTTCCAATATGATTACCCATGATCAAATCACCAACGTCGAATATTCAAAGATTCTATATTCCAAAAACATTTTATTGCTTCAAACACACGGTTTCTTAAGGCAACATCAAGCTCAACTTCTTGCCCATACTTTTCAACTACAAAAGATCACAAACTCAAAATCTAAGGCTTAACTAAATTAAAACCACAAAATATTTAAGCAATTCAATAACCAAACCATGAGATCACCTAATGATCAATATTTCCACCATCTAATTTTATTCTGACATCAAAATCGAAACCATCAGATAACATTTGAAGCATCCTCCATCAACTTAGCCAATATGAATAACCAATAACAATAAGCACTTACTCGTCATACCAAAGGTCACCTCGCTTTCGCTACGCACCCTGATACCTCAAAGCAAACCAGCTCAATCTATTATCAAATTATCACAGAGAAAAACATATTATTCTTAATTTCGCATATATCGCGCATCCACCACAGTTTAAACCTTTAAACTACCACATCATTTATATCTCTCAGTCACAACCTTTACAGATAGCTTCTAGTTCTCACAGTTACTCACTAGACGGTCATAATCATCCTCTTTTCTAAGGCATTCCATCTTGGTATTATTGGAAGACAATCAGTCCAATCCATACTCCCAAAATAACCTCAAAGTGTTTCATATCCAGAAAATTATGTAAATTCTTAAATATATGTAATCAATACTGATGAGGCAGGAATTATAAACCATAAGGGTCACCACGAAATTCCATAAAGGTATCTACATATAGACATGTTTCAAATTTCTAGGTTCAATACTTAGGTGCCCACAAAGGATATCAAAACAACTGAAATAAATAGGCATTATGATCTAGTAATGCCAAATCTTTCTTTCAAATTCTGTACAAAATCTCGGTCACCATATCAATTATTTCCTGAGATCACAACTTTTGTTTTTCCATACACTATCTGATAATCCTATCTTTCAATTATTCTCTTTGATAAATATGGACAATATCTGAATTCCAAAGACAGCTGACATTCGTTCTACGATTGCGTGCTCAACCCAAATCCAAGGTTTATAGCCAAATCTCAATCTTAGAATCTAATAGGAAACAAATTCCCCAAACTTATTCCTCATTTTCAAGGTTTAATCTCAATCACATATATCTTAGGCTTAGGAGTCTACAGAATCTCAAACCTAAGCTCTGATACCATTCTGCAACGCCCCAAAAATTTATTAAAATTCCCAGAGCGTTAACAATCATATAATCGGAATTCGGAATAAACCTTACAATATCGAAAGTCTCCTAAACGAAATCAAAAATCTTATAATATCATAAATATCTTAAACGGTCAATCAGAGCATGCACTAATAACTCCCAAGAGTATATCAATAACTGTCATAGGGCCTAAAGCTTTTATACAATCCAAAAATTTCCTCCAACACGGAGTTCAAAACAAAACCTAAACGATACCAACTTCTCTTAATTAAATACACTTAAATGTCAATACTAATTCTAAAATAAGGCAGCTAACTTTTGGTCACACAACTAGCCCTTCCAATCTGAAATCCCACCTACTAACCACCTGAAAGGAAAAACAATAAGGGAATGAGCCAAATGCCCAGTAAGGTCGCTCAAAGGACCAATCAAACAAAAGCAAAAATATCTGAGAAACAAAATTTTAAAGGCACACTAGTTTCAACTGAACAGAGATCAGACCAAATATCAAATGTCAAAATATATCTAAGTACGGAGACAGACACTATCGGACCAAATATCAAATGTATATCTGAGTACGGAGACAGACACTATTAGACCAAATATCAAATGTCAAAATATATCTGAGTACGGACACAGACACTATCAGACCAAATATCAAATGTCAAAATATATCTGAATATGGAGATAGACACTAGAGTGCCATTCAGAAAGTGGTCACATACGTCATTCCAGACATATGAGGCCGGTTTAGAAAGTAGTCACATACATCATTCCTGACATATGAGGCCGGTTCAGAAAGTAAGATCGCGATCTCTAGCTCAACTCCCTTGAGCTAGCCCACGTTTCAATCCACGTGGGTAAGTCGGAAATAAGTCACATACACTGTGACATGACTCATAAAGTCACCAAAACAAATTCTCAAAATAAACGTTATCAAATATTGGACATTTTAAACCATATTCAAAGGTTTCAAAATAACATTATCAAATTACGGACTTGTCGAACAATAAGTAAAGTTTACGAAATAATGACAATCATAAATCACTGAAACGAGCGATATCAATATGTCAAATTCTGAGGTCAAACAAATTCGATGGAATTTGATTTTCACAAATCATAGAATTAACAACAAGTCATTCTTAACAAAGTTCAAAACAAAAAGGAGAGGAAGAATCACTTATCTCCATTTGAAGAAGTTCGGATTTCAAAAGAATCTAAAGACTTACATGAGCGATTGGTCCATCGCTGATTTGAACTTCGAAGATTAAACCCTTACCTTAATCAAGCCTTTAAGAATGCAAATCCTCAAGCACCACTTTAGAACTCAAGACCTTCCCAAGCCTTCTCTTTCTCTTTCTCTCTTTCCACCGTAAGGGTAAAGGGAACAAACTTCCCAAGCCTTTTGAGAGCCACAAATCCTTAAGTTCCTCCTTAGAGCTTCCAAACTTTCCAAGCCTTCTTCTCTCTCTCTCTCTCTCTCGCAAAGGAGAAGAAAAGAAACAGAGAACCCAAAAAGGATAGAAATGAAATAAAACACTATTTATATATGACATAAATTTTTAAGTTTTCAATCGACCGAAAATAGTTTTCGGTCGACCGAATCCAACAGAGGTGAAAATGCCTTTCCCAAAATCTTGAGATTTCATTCGACCGAAAATCACCTTTAAGTCGACCGAAAACACCTTTAATGAAAACACTTTTAATTCGACCAAAAACAATTTTAATTCGACTAAAAGCACTATTCAGTCGACTAAAAGTTACTGTTCATCGACTAAAAACTTCAGAAAAACTTTTTAATCGGCTGAAAACTTCAGAAATTTCAAAACACCATTTCCCTTTATTTTGATTCGAACGAAACCATTTTCATTCGACCGAAAATTTTAAAAACAATCCCAATTCATTTTTTTCATTCTAACAAAAGACCAAGAAATTACTTATTCAAAAATAATAATTTCACTTAAGAAAAAGAAAATTTCGGGGTGTTACACTAACTTTTGCCTAGACCGCCATTTTCAGGGTTTTCAGCCTTGCGGGCATTTTTTTTCTTCATGGGTAGTATTTCTTCAAGAATCTTGCATTCGTGAGAGGGATTACCCGGTCCCTATCCGTGGTGACCAACAGGTATGTTCCATTAGAATAGACCTTTTCGACGATGTAAGGTTCTTCCCATTTAGGCTTCAGTTTCCCTTTGGTCCTTCGAGTGACTACGATCGGTGTCCGAACCATGAGAACAAGGTCCCCTTTCTTAAATTATCGCAACCTTACTCTTTTGTTGAAGGCATTTTCCATGCGTTGTTGATTTATCTCGAGACTCTCCTGAGCAACAAGCCTTTTCTCATCGAGGCTTTCTAGTTCGGCCAACCTGATCTTAACACTTTCTTCATTTATGAGTTATTCTTGGATGGCAATGCGAACGAAGGTGTTTGAACTTCGAATGGAAAAACTACCTCACTTCCAAACACGAGGGCGTACGGGGTGGCTCGGGTTGAAGTTCTAAATGTGGTTCGATATGCCCACAAGGCCTCAAAAAGCTTTTCATTCCAACTTCTTTTGTTTTTGTCAACCATTTTCTTGAGAATCTTACACAAATTTTTATTAAAAGCTTCTGCCAATCCATTCACCGAAGCATGGTATCTAGATGAATGGTTATACTTTATGTTGTATTTGGCCCCTTCCTTAAAGTACTTTGCATTGTCAGCAATGATGGACTTGGGAACCCCAAATCTATAAATTATGTGGATTCTGATGAAGTCTGCAATAGTTTCCCGCTTAAAATCTTTTAAGGCAACTGCTTTGGCCCATTTTGAAAACTAATCGGTTGCCACTAAAATGTATCTGTGACCTCTGGATGATGGTGGTATGAATGGTCCTACGACATCCATTCCCCAAGTGGCAAATGGCCATGAACATGTAGTGAAATGGAGAGGTTTTGGGGGGGTGTGAATGAAATCACCATGAAATTGGCATGCCTGATACCTTTTAACAAAACCAATACAATTAGCTATCATAGTTGTCCAATAGTATCCTAAGCGTTTTATCTGCATTTGTAGCTTAGGACCCGACTGGTAGGCTCCACAGGTTCTAGAATGGACTTCTTTCATGACTTCCTCAACTTCATCTTTAACGATACATCTCAAGAGCATTCCATCCAGAGATCTTTTATAGAGAGTATCTTTCCATATTACAAACTGTACGGAGCGCCTTCGAACCTCGACTCATTTGGCACACTCATCTAGTAACCTCCCGTGTTGTAAGTATTCCATGAATGGTTGATGCCAGTCTAACTGGTTATCTTGCCCCTCTACCCTTTCTAACGTTGTAAAGGCCTCATCTGTTTGTACTTCCACAGAGACCTTTTCATAAGGCTGTAATATTCTTCATGCCTCCACTGTTATTGTCATTTCCTCATTTTTGGAAAGGCCTAAAGAGGCAGCGAGGGTAGCCAAAGCATCGGCCCTACCATTTACCCCTCTACGAACATGTTGGATCTTGAGCTTTGGGAATTTTGATAGCAGATAGTCTACCCTCTCGTAATAAGGTTAGGCTTTCTGATTTGGTATTCACCATTTAGTTGCTTTATGATCAATTCTGAATCTCCATATATTGTCAGATCGTCTATTGAAACTTTCAGGGACAGCTCGAGCCCCGCAATTATGGCCTCATATTCGGCTTCATTATTCGAACAACCTTCTGTTAGAGAAAAAAATGGAGGATTATGCCCCCTTCTGGTGTAACGAAGACTATCCTAATACCAGATTGGTTAATCTTTGGATCACTTTGTTTTTCACCATCAGGACTCCTCGAAGCACCATCAAAGTACATTTCCCACCCTTTTTTAATCTATGTCTGCATGACCTCTTCATCAGTTAGATCCAACACCAGCGAAGAATCATCCGGAATGGGGTGGGCTGCTAGAAAATTTGTGAGGGCTTGTCCTTTGCCCACTTTTTATGGAACATATTCAATATTAAACTCATGGAAAATAACTGCCCATCTTGCTAGTCGTCCCGTTAATGCCGGTCTTGAAAGGATCAGCTCTAGATATTAGATGGATTTCGTGTTCTCCCAAATAATGCTTTAATTTTTAGAGAGCGAACACCAACACAAGGCATACATTTTCAATAGCCGTATACCTTAGTTTGGCTCCAACTAATGTCCGACTCAAATAGTACAAGGCGTTTTCTTTTCCTTGATCATTATGTTGAGCCAACAGAGTTCCTAGGGAGGTATCTATTGTTGCTGTGTACATGATCATGGGTTTACCTTCAATGGAGCCATCAATACTGACGGTTTCATCAAGTAGTCTTTGATTCTGTCAAACGCCTCTTGACAAACTTGATCCCAAACAAATGGGGCTTCTTTTTTCATAAGGTGTGAGAAAGGCTGACAACGCCCTGCAAGATTAGAGATAAATCTCATGATGTACGCGAGTTTCCCTTGTAGGCTCCTGAGTTCTTTTAGATTCCTCGTGGGCGGCATCGCCAGAATAGCCTTTATTTTGATAGGATCAACCTCAATTCCCATGTGACGAACCGCAAAGCCTAAAAGCTTTCCAAAAGAAACCCCAAACGCACACTTTAGGGGGTTCATCTTTAACTGGTACTTTCTGAGCCTTTCAAAAATGACCTTCAAGTCTTTGAGATGGTCAAGACGAGTTTTGGACTTCACTACCAAGTCATCCACATCGCATTCTATGGTGTTATGAAGTATATTACCAAAGATGACTGTCATGGCTCTCTGATATGTTGCCCCGGCATTTTTAAGTCCGAAAAGCATTACTTTATAGTAAAAGACTCCTTTAGGTGTTCGAAAGGCTGTCAATGCTTCATCTTTCGAAGTCATGCGGATTTGGTTGTATCCAGAATATCCATCCATAAAGGACAAGACCTCAAATCCCACAGTGGCATCCACAAAGAATTCTGTGATGGGGAGCGAAAAGTCATCTTTGGGGCAAGCTTGATTCAAGTCTCGGAAATCAATGCACACCCTGATTTGACCATTCTTCTTTTTAACTAGTAAAATATTTGCCAACCACATGTAATAGGGGACTTGCCTAATAAAGCCCGCCTTGATGAGCTTGGTAATCTCCTCTTCAATCTGTGCTACTAATTCAGGCCGAAACTTCCTTTGTTGTTGTTTTACAGGCCTCTTTCCATGACGAATAGCTAGCCTATGAACAACAACCTTTGGGTCAAGTCCAGGCATCTCTGTATCTGACCAAGCAAATACATCCCGATATTCTTTGAGAAAATTGGTACATTGTTGGACTTCCTCTTCAGACATCAAGGCGCTGACCACGGTTGGCTTGACCCCCTTCTTCGTATTCTGATGGAGCCGGAGAAGAATCTTCATATTTGATTGCATAAGATGTCATGTTCACTATTTTCTTTAGAAAAGACTTAGAATCTCGATATCCTGGGTCTCTTCTAGAGTGCTTCAGTGTTCTTCCAGTGAGTATATCATCAGCTTGTTCTTCATTCATCATTGTCTCAAATAGAGGAGGATTGTGGGTTGAGGTACAATCTAAGCCAAACTTTTGGAACATCTTCACCATCTTTCGACTATAAGTGGTTTTCTGAATAGTTCCCTTTAGCTTGACTTGCCTCCTCTGGGGTTGTGTATGTGTGTTGTGCAAATTCCCCAATCCATGAAACTTGATAGGATTTGATCCCCTTTTATATGGAGGGAGAACGAAGTGTTGATAAGTCTCGACATATGAGCAATCTGTTTTCCTTAATGGCAACACAAGTTCATCCTTGAATGCTTTCAACATGCTTGAGGATCTTGATCCCTGCGCACCTGACCTTCTTTGTGATTTTGGGACGTAGATAAAGGTTTCCTTTGGAGGCTTGCTCTCTCTTTGCCTTTCTTTTCCCTTGCTTCCACCTACTGACTCATGTTCATAAAAGCATGCATCTGCATAATAGGCTTCCACGCCATGAAAAGGAGCTTTATCTGCTACAATGCACCCGTCTTTTTTCTCATCATCTCGCAATGCATATTTTAGGCATTGATGTAGGGTAGACGGGACGATCCCATTGGAGTGGACCCAGGGCCTTCCCAAAAGGACATTATATGAGGTGTCGGCATCTATCACCAAGAATTTGGTATCATCTTTTATGTCTCCAAACCTGGTGCTCAATTTAATTTTTCCCACCGGTCTTTGCTCATTTTGATTAAAACCTTGGATTACTACCTTACTTGGCTGAAGTCTCGAAAGACTAACCCCCAAGACGGATAGGGTCCTTTTTGGTAGTAGATTCACCGTTGATCCCCCATCTACTAACACTCAAGATATCGTCACCTCATTTACTTTACCAGTAATATAGAGGGGTTTGTTGCGCCTTCGATCATCTATTTGCATATCTTCTTTTATGAAAGTCACCATTGTCGAGGCACAAATTTTCTTTGAAACATTCCGTTGATGTTTTGCTGGCGATTCCTGGGGACTCAGTTCATTACGAAAGTCCTTGGGTTTTGTCAAAGCAAGGACTAGAGACTTTCGTAGCTCATCAGATAAGAGAAGAGCATCATATACGCTCAACATCGAAGGGATCCTTTTTAAATGAGCTAGGACATCATATTTAACATCGTTCGCTTTGTCTCCTGTCATGCTGTCTTCTCGTACCAGGATATCGACCAACTTTTTCTTGCGTCCATGGAAAATATTAGCCTCTTGGACCTCTTCATGTTCTTCCTTAAGACATTGATTGCTTTCATATATAGCTTGTGGCGACTCGTCAATTTGGACCATGTTAGTGGAAGCAATTGATGGCTCGTCATCACTTATTTCCTGTATTTGGGGGTGATGACCTAATTGGTTTAACGTCCGATTAATGGCCCTTTCTCTCAAATATAAAGGATCATTACGGTATATATTTTGCTCCCGTAGAAATATTTTTCCATTTGATCCCATGAGGATATACACAAGAACCGCTCAACATGACTGTTAGGGGAGCCGAAGCCTTTATATTTAATGAAGTTAGGGAGTTTATATCCTTTAGGGAACCGGACTCGCCTTACTTCAGGTGGGTACAAATCTCGAGGCAATGAGACCCCCATATATCTGGCCTTAGCGAACTCCAATGTTACGTTAAGCAGATCTTCGGCCAAAATTTGTGAGAAGAAATAATCTTGCACAGAGACTTGGTCAATGTCTTCTACATCATCGTACCTCATTTGTACTTGAGAAGATACATAAAAATTTCTATAGAACCTATCAGCCAGTGTATCCCAGTCAAGGATAGATTCTGGGAGGAGGTTCAAATACCAAGAGAGGGCCATACCCTCTAAAGACAACGGGAACTGCCTTAACATGAGTGCTTGACTTCGTGCTGTGTCGCCACATATAGCGAGAAATAAAACAAGGTGTTTCCTAGGACAACCAGATCCCTTATATAGATGAAAAAGAGAAATGGTATAGCCTAAGGGATACGGTACTTGACCTACCCAGGCTGGGTATGGTGCCCTTACTATCTGCCTCATCTGAATGATTGTTCTGTTTTGATCCATCAGTCTATTGTCCAGATCAATGGATTTTCTTGTTCTAGCAGGGCCTGTCCTCTGTATATTTACCACTGATCTTGCTTGGTCACGAGCATTGTGTATGACTTCAACATCTCTTGTACCGAAATCAACATCCAATGTGATGACGTTGCATGCAAACCGGTCATCAATGGAGAAATATGAGCTTCCAATACTTTCCCCATCATATGTCACTACCTAAGGATAATATGAGCCATCGGACTTGCAAGCATAAGAACATGTCTTATTTTGCCCCACTAGCAAGGATCTTAACTTTTCCTCAATATCTTCCAGAGTTAGATCTTGTCCATCAGACACGAGCGATGTACCTTTCTCTTCATTACTACTCAGTTCAGAATTTGACTGATATTCTTGGGGAAAGAACTCATGGAGAGTAACTGGCAGCCTAGGAGGTTGGATCAACAACTCTTTAGTGGTTGGATCTCCCTTGTAATTTTTCTTACGGATTTTCTTCTTTTTCTTCTTGTCCTTGAGGGCTTTCAATCTCTTGAATTTTTCCAAGGCCCCTTGTCTTTTATTTGCAACACGTGAGGCCTGCTTGGACTGCCATTGACGCCTTTTCTTAGCACCTCCTACTTTCAAAAAGGACCAATTCCCCCTTGTTATCAATGGGAAGGGAGTGAGGTACATCTGCTGAGTGAGGACTAGATGGACTCAATATCTCTTCTGATTCAAATGCCAATGTGATAGGGTTAGCTATGGTTCTCTCGATATGAGGGAGGCTTATGTCACCTGCATTGATGAGATTTTTTATTCGTTCCTTTAGGACAAAACACTTTTCAATAGGATGACTCACCAAACAATGATAAGGACAGTAATTGGGGTAATTGATTTTTCCTTCCTCGCTAGGCCTTTTCACCTGAGGGAGGGTTATGAGGTCTTCTTTTAAAAATTCCTCGAAAAGATCCTTGGTGATATCATCAGGAAAATAATACTTTTTCTCCATCCTTTCCTTTAATGAAGGTCTTTTTTCACCCCCACCATTTCCTTTTTCGACTGGGTTCTCAACTTCCTTTTTGTTTTTAGGAAAAACTGCAAGCTGCTTTCTTCTTTCCTCCACTAGAGCGGTTTCGACTTTGTCAATGGCTCTAGATCTTACCTTTCTTTGGCCCAAGTGCATTTCGAGGTCGTGTGCTCTCGTACACAAGTCATTGAACCCGTTAAAGGTTTATGAACAGGTGTATTGAGAGTTCATGCATAAAATTATGTAAGCATATTTGTAGCATTTCTCCTTGGCTAAAATTATAAGAACGCCTAAAAGTGAGAGCCTGCCATCTTGCAATGAAATCAGATGCTGACTCATTGTCATGTTGTTTTGTATTGATCAGCTCCGCTATACTCACTCGTCATTCTGTATTACTGAATTGGTTATAAAATTTCCTGATCAGAGTGTCCCAGTCAGGAATTGACCCTTATGGCAGATTGGAGTACCGTACAAAAGTAGGTCCTTCCAAGGATTGCACGAACAGTTGTAGCCATAAAAGCTTATTTTCGCCTAGATGGGCTAGACGAGCAATGAAATGAGCTACATGTTCTCTTGGATTTCCTTTCCCGTTAAACCTTCAGAAGTCTGACTGAGTGAAAATGGGTGGAAAAGGGACTTGGTCTACCTAGGATGGGTATGGTTTTGTTACCAAGCTAGCAGTGGGGGTTGTCCTATCTTCGACTTTCCTCGTTTCCCTTTTTTACTATACTGTCGATATAAGATCAGAGGTTTGTCATCAGAAGAGAAGTTATCTTCACTTTTATCATTTTGTGTTGAATGCCGACCTTGTTCGGTAATCTGGCTGGAATAAGGGGAATAAGTTCGAATAGTTGAGGCACTTTCAGAAGATGCCAACTTATCAGGCACTTCCTTGAACAATGGATTAATAGCCCCTTTAACAAGTGCCCCTTTGGCTACCATAGAGCGGGTTACATGAGCTGAGCAGTCCTCTTGATGTACTGTTATTTTATCTTTCCTTGGGTTCTTTTTCCTTAGGTCAGTGTTGGAAGAGGTGGAACTTTAACTATCAACCACACGCACTTTTTCCCTCACGTTCCTTTTAGGTTTTGGCTAGCGGTTTGGTCCTTTCTCATTTCCAAATACCGGAGACTCTGTGGACCTTATCTCGCCTGTCTCAAGGCTCAATGTCTTATTTAGACCAGCAACTATAGCGGTTGCATCAGCCTGGGATGACTGGTTTTGAGAAGTAGATCCATCTTTATGCCCCACTGGTCTTGAACCTACCACCATCGTAGAAACAAACTCAACATGTTTGCATGGCCAGACATGTGGGATATATCGTCTGGTGTTTCCTGACGGCACCTGCCTGTTTGGTTTGACATTGGCTTCCAAAGTCTTGGCCCTATAGAGGACTTTAATTTCACCAACATTTCTTGGCTGATTTACTTGTATATTTACTGGTTCCCCTCCATGTTGATTATTTCCCAATGGATTCTTTTGGGACCTAATATGCTTTCTCGATAGGACATCCCTTGGTAGCTTAGTCACCTCTGGGCGGCACACCTGAGAGGGCGAAAAACATCCTCGTATATTATCCTGGCGAGGTCCAGGGGTTCTGACTGGGTGCGGCCTTAGCTTATGCCCCAGTGGCTTTACTGCGTCGGACGCCTTTGCCTCATAGGCTATGAGATGTGGACCCTGAAGCCTATGCTTCACATGATAATGCCCCTTGGGAAATTGAGGCCGTGGCCTATTTTACACAAGCGGTGGGCTCCTGAAAACTCGAGGTCATAGCCTATGTTCCAAAAGGGGTGACCCCTGGGGAAACTGTGGCTGTAGCCCATGTTCCATAAGTGAGGAACCTCTAGGAACCTGTGGCCTTGGCCTTTGTTCCTTGAGGACTGACCCCTTAGGGATTTGTGGTTGTAGTCTGTGTCCCAACGGGTATAAGTTTGCGGGTGGCCTATGTTCTGCATGCGGGTGGCCTCTAAGAACTTGTGGCCTTGACCCTCGTTCTATAGATGGCATACCCCTATGAACTTGTGGCCTTGACCTTTGTTCCATAGATGGCATGCCCCCAGGAACTTGTGGCCTCGAGCCTTGTTCCATAGATGTGATACCGATAGGAACTTGTGGCCTTAACCCTTGTTCCATATATGGGATACCCCTAGGAATTCGTGGCCTTGACCCTTGTTCCATAAATGAGATACCCCTAGGAACTCGTGGCCTTGACCCTTGTTCCACAAATGGGAGGCCCTTAGGAACTTGTGGCCTTGACCTTTGTTCCATAAGGGCTGACCCCTTGAGGACTTGTGGCCTTGACCTTCGTCCCAATGGGTTTGAGCCCGTAGGCCTGGTGATCTTTGGGCTAGTGGTTACAATTTTGCATGATAACAATGCATCTTTATATGTCATCACTTCTTTCTTTCGAACAACGAGCGTGAATTTTGATGTTATGATAGTAATTTCATTTCTGTCAAACGCTCAAAAGTATAAGTTAGTGCTTGAAAGAAATAAATATATTGCATTTTTTATTTTTATTTTTTTGTTGTGGTCATGAATATTGTTTTTTTAAAATGGAAGTTTTAATAACAAGAATATATTGCCAAAAAACGAAAAATATTTTATAGCCAATCACGGGCCAATCAAGTAAACAATATTTTAATTTACTGATCTGGCCCATAGAACCAGGGCCATATATTTCTTTTCTCCTTCATGAACTAAAAGATGCATCCAGGCCCGCTGCTTAGGCAGCTTCACTTTCCACCATGATATCCCGAGGCCAAGACCCCTTGACGACAGAAAAGATGCACCCCATTTTTTTCCTTTCTGCTGTAGCCATTTCATTTCTGTTCCAACAGTAATTGACCAAAGCAAGTATGGTTGACACAGAAAAATGAACAGCAAATAAAGAAGCAGAAACTTTTTTTTTTCTAGAAAATATGAATCTATATATGTATATATATATATATAATATAAAAAAATGCATTTCTAAAGATGGGAGGAGGAACATGTCCCACTGGGCGTGCCAAAATTTGATAACACATTTTTCATCGCTATTGATTAGCGTCGAAACTTGCGTCACAAAATTCCGTCGTACATATATAACGACGTTTACTATTTTATATAGTGGATTCATATTCTCGGATGGTTAAAAAACTAACCGTTAATTACGTGCACGACGGCTTCTGATTAAAGAAAAACAAATAAAATAACATGCGAATATAAATAAAACTTTTCATTTATGCATGAAAATTTAATACATCATATAATCAAAATTTACGTAACAATAAGAGAAGGAAAAAAAAAAGTAGGATTCACCTTGAACCCATCTCTCTCTCTCTCTTCTTCTTCTTCTTCTTCTTTTTTCTTTCCCTTTTCTTCTGCCCAAGCAAGCAAACAGCCTCGCCTCTTCTTCCTTCTTTTCTTTCCTGTTGCTGCCGAGTGGGCCTCTTGGTTGCTTTTCTTGCTGACTTCTTTCCTCTTCTATTTTGTTTCTTTGTTGCTGACTTTTTCTTTTCTTTCTTCTGCCTCTTCTCTGCTCCGTCCTTTTCTTTTTTGCTTCCCCTTTTTCCCGAGAGAGAGAGAGAGAGAGAGTCATCTCTTTTATATCCAACAGAAGGTAATCTTCCACCCTTTTTTATAAGCCTTGGCTTATCTTTTCATTTCTTTGACTTCACATGATAAACTTGAGCTCAAAGACTTTCCATGCTCCTCCAATCACAAGCCACTATTTCTTCTATTTTTTCTATTCTCCAAATATTCAAGTACTTTATTTGTAATGTACTTTTCATTTGAATGACATGCATGTCTAAGTTCATATCAATTCCTCTTCGAAGCATCTTGAAAAGTATTTTATAATGGAACAACATCCATTAATTTATGGGCTTTTTTCTAATCCTCCTTTTTTTTTTTTTTAAGGCTAGCCTTGGGCTAACTTTTATCCAGATTAGAGAAAGGCCCAAACCCGTCAAAATTTTGATGCTAACAGTTTCGTGTAGGTCCTTTTTTTAATATATAAATTGCATAAAAAATATATACTTTTGGGGGTTGGTGGTTCCAGGAAAAAATAAATCTAAAAGAGCTTATTACAGCGTTCAGCACAGTTGCCAAAAATAATTTAGTAATTGTTTAAATTAAAATTCTTTTAGTTATGGCGGCGCCCATGACCGCCGGTTTAGATGAAAAAAAAAATCTAAAAAAGCCTATGGCGGCAGTCAACCCCGTTGCCAAAAGTAATATAGTTAATTGTTTAAATTAAAAATATTTAGCTATGGGGGCGCCTAATGACCGCTTGCTTAGATAGCCACCGCTGACGAACGAGCATTAGGGGATAGCAATGTCGGCGTTTGACCGTCGATATAGACTCATTCGACCACGGGCATACGTCTACCACAACGCTATCAAAGGCGACGCTTTTGTGGCACCGGCTAAACATGTGCCGGTGGTTCTTGTGCCTACGCCGACATAGGGGTTTTTGTAGTTGCGACATCCATTTGCTTAATATACACAGTAACTCTAACAACCCAGTAGCCAGGACCATTGACCTCTTGTGGATCTTCAACCTGATATGTGGGAAGTTTCATATTCCCTTGAAATAGGGCATTCCTTTCGGATATCATTTCTAATAACATTCCCCTTTTTCCGTAATTCCCTCAGAATAGTTACTATGGAAGAGTGTGATTGCTATTTCCGCGGAAAATGGTGTAGTCCAAGGACTCTTGCTCCATGTGCCCCGGGTTCGTTGCTTTAGAAAACTCAATGGTAGGGATGATATTAAAGACCTCTATGTAGAATCCTTCAAAGCTCCAAGCATTTTTTTGGTGCAAAAAAGGCTAGACTGTAAGGCTCTAATCTAACCGGCAGATAGTATTGCGCCTCGAGGACTTACAAGGCCACCACATACATCTGAGTCTCCGATTCCCGCACGTATGTCGGGGCCAAAGCGCACAAGGACCCTTCAAAGCTCCAAGTTGTGGCGCTAAAATAGATCACAATCAAGCAACTGACGGAGGATGACGGCGCCAACAATATCAAAGTTAAACCAAGCAATAATAAAGATATCTCGACCTCTGTAATTGATTAGTAAAAGCAGCATGTTGAGACACCCGATATTGGATTTGAAGAATTGAGGCGTTGGCATTGGTTAAATGTTCTGACCAGTTTTAAGCAACCTTACTAGGGCAACATGCTGTCCGACAAACAATAGCTTGTTGGAAGAACACCAGATAAAAAGGGCAAAAAAGGGCAACAATCAGACCAATAATGGTAAGATTGAGGTTTTCCAAAGTACAAAGGATTATTTGTTTCTGTTCTTTATTAAAATATTTTCAGACTGTTCCGCAACACTGCTGACTTGTATTGATGCAAAGATAATTAGAGTATAAAGGCTATGCCTTTGGAAGCAATTTTTGGAGGAAGTTTGATATTTGTGCCTGTCAGTTGGTACAAGTGGTTTTGTTTACAGATTAATAAACGGATGGAAACCAAAAAGGAAGTTGCCTGGAGCTTTGATGAACTAAGGGGAAGTGAATGCTTTTCAGGGCTCACACAAAGGTGGCTTCATATTGCCCTCGTTTCAGATTATCATAGTCAATCACCTTTACTTCGCCATTAATGTTCAGTGACTCATATTTACTCTCCTGGCATTATATTGACTCGTATGTTCATAAATAAGAACCAGATTATCGTCACAGGATGCTTCAATCAAATTAGAAGCGGCATGTTATACTGTACACAATTAGGTCTTGGGATAAAACTGTCTTGTTCATTCATTACAATACAATTTTTTAACAAACTCGTGATTAGCAGCAAATTAGTTTGAATGGTCTACACTCTGTCTTGCGATCATATATTGACTATGTCAGTGATATATAGTTGTATAGGAGGTAAAGGCAGAGCAAATTATTCTTTTGCTATATTTTGAATTTTTGACAAATGCATGTGACGATTTTTGCAAATTAATTACTTCTGAAGTAGATTGAATCAAGGACAATTAGATTAGCGCTATTCTCACATGCCTACTTTAGTTTCTGTAGTAAGATAGCCACCAATAGGTGAACAGGATAATATCATTTTACTCCCCTGAACTATCCCCGTTTTGTTATTTTGGTCCCTGAACTTTAAAATTCGTTAAATCAGTCCATGTACTTTGTGCCGTCATCAAATAGATCCCTCTGTTGGAATTTCCCGTCAAAAAAGACCACGTGACAGGCACGGGTTATTTTTTGAGGGGTATTTTCGGCAAGCGAAGAAGGTATTCTCGGGGTTGACCACCGCCTGTCGCTTGCCAATTTGCCCGACCAGCCGGTCCCCGTTCTTGGTCCACGTCACCACGGACGGCGTCGTACGCTGCCCCTCGGCGTTGGTGATAATCACCGGCTTGCCGCCCTCCATAGCCCCCACGGCCGAGTTGGTGGTCCCTAGATCGATCCCCACCACCTTCTCGGACACCACCCGGAGCGGGCCCGTGGCGCCGCATCCCCATCGACCAAAACCTTTAACGACATCATCAACCAATCGTAGTCACCACTGTCATCAGCCTGTCAAGCCCTCCTCAATCACCACTACCAAACAACCCAAAACCTCAACTGTCGGCACTTCTACGTCAACCGTTCGGGGCGCGCTGCTTGATCCACGAGACGGTGGTCCATGCCCACCCCTGCCCTTTCTTTGGCCACCCTTCCCCACCCGCCCCCTGCCCCTTGCCCCCTCTGCCAGGTCTGGGGTAGCCTCGACGCCCTCATCGGTCGCCTCCGCGTCGCCTTCGAGGAGAACGGAGGCAAGCCCTAGTCGAACCCGTTCGAGGCGCGCAGCTTTACCTCCGCGAAATTCGCGATTCGCAGTCCAAAGTACCGGGGGTCAGCTACGAGAAGAAGAAGCGGAAGCGGCCAACTCAGCTGCAGCAGCAGCAGCAACAGCCTCCACAGTTGCCGCCTCCGAGTTGAGGATCTCAACTTTCTCGAGATCCGGGTTACTCAAAGGGAAAGGGAGAGAAACAAGCAGAGAGAGAGAGAGAAGGGGGGGCATAATTACTGGGTGGGACTCGGTCCATTTCCGGAAATACCCCTCAAAAAATGACCCGTGCCTGTCACGTGGTCTTTTTTGACGGGAAATGCTAACGGATGGACTAAATTGATGACGGCACAAAGTACAGGGACTGATTTAACGAATTTTAAAGTTCAGGGACCAAAATAACAAAATGGGGATAGTTCAGGGGAGTAAAATGGTATTATCCCTAGGTGAAACTGTAATAAGTTTCCCATAATAGAAAGTGCACTGCAGGCTTACTTCCTTCTTGACGCAATGAAGAAAGACAAAGTCTAAGATGTATGTCTACAGTATATAAACTAAGCAAGACCGGATAATCACAGTGTGGATTCTAATTAAAACTTCAACGGACCCTTAGATTCTTATGATGCAGCGTGATGTTTAGTTGACATCTGTTACTGCTTGAATATTGATCGGGACCATGACTAGGAAATGTTCCTGCAAAATAGAGACGCATAGTGACCACCGGGGATGTTCCGGTGGAGGCGGCTCCGATGCTAAAGTCAAAATGACGCTACTAGGGTAGGATTCTGAATAACTGAAAATGCACTGAGTGCTAGTGTGTGAACCTGTCTGCGTACCTGAAGATCTTCCCATTATATAGGCCATTTCTAGACTCATTTCTTCTTTAGATCTCTTTTATGACTGATCCTTCTTGTAGAAGAGCCATGTTAGGACTCTTCCTTTAGCACATGAGTTCTTAACGGCTTCTATCACCTCTCTTAAAGTCTATCCCGATACAGATTCCTTAGTCCATTCCGAGTCAACCACGCCACGTGTCATTAGTTGGTTGAGTGGATATATTTAGCTATATCATAATGCCCCCCACTTTTTTAGCCAAAATGCTTGGCTGAGAAAGTGTATTCCGGGTGTCTTGAGACATGCATCAAAATTTTCACGGACCTTTTCTCCCTTTTGTAAGCACAAATAATATTTTCTCCGATCTTTTTGCTGACCAAAAAGTGCCCAAAGGCCAAAATAACCAATATTTTGTTACATAAATAGCATTCTGAAACTATTCGGAATTTTTCTGGTATGTTTCCAAATTTTTCCTTGAATTTTCTGCTTGGACCAAGGCCTGCTCGGGAAGTGCGCTCGAACTTGCTGTCCGGGAGGCCTGCTCGGGAAGTGGGCTCAGACTTGCTGTCTGGGAAGCCTGCTCGGGAAGTGGGCTCGGACTTGCTGTCCGGGAGGCCTGCTCGGGAAGTGGGCTCGGACTTGCTGTTCGGGAAGCCTGCTCGAGAAGTGGGCTTGGACTTGCTGTTCGGGAAGCCTGTGCGGACGGCCTCCCTTAGACGCGGGCCCTGTGGCTGAAAGGCCCACTTTTGTTGAAGTCCAAAATCTTGTTTAGAAAATGGAAACGGAGCTTCCAGGCGCGGCCAGAGAGAATCGATCACTTGATCGCGTGCATATAAGGCGCATAGATTACCACTGGGCTGGTCGGCCACTTGCTATTATCTGAGCACCAAATATATTTAAAAACTTACTTGGAAACTTGGAAAGTACATAACTTCTGTCCGGGAAGCCTGCTCGGGCTTGAAGGGTGGAAAGGCCCATTTTATTCTTCTCTTTTTTTTCGGTCATGTTGTGCGGGCTTCGCCCTGATGGTCGGAAGGCCCATTGGCTTGCTGCTCGGGAAGCAGGCTCGGACTCAGGGCTTACTGTGCGGACCCGCTGCGTGGACGGCCCAATTTATCTGCTTGGACTTGAAGTTATATTGTGGCCTGTTTCCTTGCAAAAAAACGAAACTATTCTGATGCTGGTGGGAGGTTTTAAACTCCTGACCACGAGCACGCAAGAGGCATGGCATTCCGTTGGGCTGGTCGGCCTCTCTTGCTGGTTTCCGAGCAGAAAATGTATTAAACCATCACTTTAAAATTTGAAAGGACCATAATTTCTTGCTCGGACCTCCATTTGAGGTGAATATTTTTTTTTTTTTTTTTGATTCCAGGTAGTTTCTTGAGCTCTATCCATAGAAAATCATCTTTTCTTCAAAAGAGTTTAGATGCAAGCTCTACATAAGAAAACTTCTTTGACTTCCGTATAAGAGCTTTCCTTAATCAAACTCCCTAGAGCTCTACTCATAGGGTTTGCTTGGAAATGAAAAAAGCCTTAGAGCTCTATGCGTGAATTTGACTCGACTAAGATGCTCGGGAGCTCTGCACGGGTAAGATGCTCAAGTGTCTTTCTCGGACAGGCTGTTCGGGGAACTTATTCAGACACGCTGTGCGGGCGTCCTGCTCGGGCATCCTGTTCGGGTATACTGTGCACGGGTATGTGCTATAGTCTTAAGCTTTAGGATGTGGAATTCCACAAGGGTGTCTGCTTGGGCATTCTGTTCGGACGACATCGTGCTCGAACGGGTGTCAGAAACTTAAGCTCTTTAGAGCTTTTAAGATGTAGAATTCTACAAAATTATCTGCTCAGCCATTCTGTTCGGACAGCATCGTGCTCGGACATTTCAAGGTCATGATGTTCAGGTGACGAGCTCGGACATCGTTCTGCCCAGGCAGACACTAAACTTTGAGCTCTTGAGAGCACAAAGGGAATGAAATTAGGTGATCTGATCGGGCGACGCACTCGGGCAGACGCCGTAGCTTGGCCCTCGAGAGCACAAGGGTCATCAGATGAGGTGACCTGCTTGGGCGACGTGCTTGGCTAGCATCATGCTCGTGCAGACACCAGAGACTTAAGCTCTCAAAATCTTTAAATCTAGAATTTCATCACCATTATTTTTCTAAGCATTTTGATGCCCTTTATAAGGGTTTGACCTGTGTGTTTTTCACCTCTCCTTGGGAGGGTGCTTATGCAATTGTGTTTTTAAGCTTGTGCTATCCACATCTTGCATTATGTTTTACTTTGGCGCAAACCCTTATCATCAGCTAAAGGTTGGCAAAGAAGCCTCGCACTCTCGCTCGGCCAGGTTTTGAATTAACAAAACAGGGTGGGGCGACGAACCCCCACAAAGGCTTTGTCATTTCACGGGCTAGAACCAAAGTTAGACCGTTTTAGGTGACACTTGTGTACCACTCTATCACCTGAGTGACTTTTCACTGCCCCCTGGAGGGGTGTGTTTTATGCAACTGCGTTTATGAGCTTGTGCCCTTCACATCTTGCATTGTGTTTTACTTTGGCGTGAACCCTTATCGTCAGCTAAGGGTTGGCAAAGAAGCCTTGCACTCCCACTCGGCTAGGCTTTGAATTAGCAAAGTATGGTGGGGTGACGAGCTCCCACAAGGACTTTGCCGTTTCACGGGTTAGAACTATAGCCAAACCGTTCTAGATAGGACTTGAGTCCTACCTTATGTGCACTTCTTCTTGGGAAGAGTGTATGAAAAAGGCGTTTGGGCTCTTGGGAGTCAAATTAATCTGCGAAAGGCCATGGACAAGCAGCCTGCTCGGGCAAACTGCTCGGGTGACGTATTCGAGCAATGCGCTCGGGTGCTTTGCTCGGATTGGCCTATATTTAGTAGTTCTTCAGAACTTAGAAACAATAAGAAGAGGTTTACTTGATCACTCTGCTTGGGCAAGAGTTTACAATCATCACAATTATGCTCAGGAAAAGACTTTATTTCTTGGTTAAAATACGGAAAGTGCATTGGGGACTAATGTCATCCCATTTTGTTCATCTAACTGTCTGAATACTATTCTAAGAATTTGAAAAAATCCTAAGTCTTACTGCGGACTGGGCAAAGTCTGAGCCTCCTGCCCTTTAAGAAATAAGTATCTTGGCTTAGGGCAAGGTGCTACTAATAGCAACGTCAAAGGTTATCTTTTGTGCCATCTCAGAAGTCCTCGATGACAAGGGCTTCTTTATTCTTGTCTCGGCATGATGCCATGTAGCATTGTCGGGCCACTATCTGGTTGCCTTTGACTTCCCCTACTCCATGTTCCGTAGGGAACTTCATCTTTAGATGATACGTGGACACCACTGCCTTTAACTGGTTCAAGGCTATTCTCCTGAGTATGGCATTGTAAGCTGAAGGGACACGAACAACCACAAAATCTAGCATCAACTTAGCTTGAGCAGGAGGGGTGCCGATGGCGACTGGTAATACAATGATCTCTTCGACTGCAACAGGGTTGTTTGAGAAGCCGTAGAGGGGTGTATCCATCTTGCGCAGCCGATCAAACGGGATGTTCATTTTCAGGAAACCTTCATAAAAAAGTACCTCGGCTGAACTCTCGTTATCGACTAAAATCCTTTTGACATCAAAATTACCCACTAGGAGTGTGACAACCAACGGGTCATCATGGGGTATTTTTATATCCCCTATGTCATCATCCGAAAAGGAAATTGTGGGCACCAATGTCGTCTTCTGTGTCTTACTTGGGATTGACTTGTGATGCACACTTCTCTTCCATAGGCTTTGCGACCCCGTCCAGAAGAACCTCCTGCTGCAATGCCCCCAGATATTGTATTGATGGTGCCCGCATTCTCTTGCCTCTCTTCTCTTTTCTCTATAATCGGAGTCTCTTCTCTTCTTTCATCTCTGCGTGCGATGTACTTCTTCAAGTGTCCACGCTTGATGAGGGACTCAATTTCACGCTTAAGCAATTCGCAATTATTGGTAGTATGGCCATGATCGTTGTGGAATCGACACCACAGACTCCTATCCCTCTTGCCTAGAGCTGATCTCATTCTGTCTGGTCTATCTAGAATTTCCTTATCTTTTATCTCGTGTAGAATCTGTGATGGTCGGGTGTTCAAGGGCGTCAAGTTCTTCATGCTGAGTGGCTCTCTTGGACGCCGCTCATCGCGCTTTGAGCGTTTAAAATTCCTTATGCCTCCAAGACTGTCCTCACGGGAACGTCTCCCCTGCTCTTGCTCATTGCTGTTTCGAAGCCCCTTGTGCATTTCCAAGTATTCTTCGGCTTGGATATACTTGTTGGCCTTATCTAATAGTGCGCTCATGCTGCCAGGGGGACTTTTGTTGACCGCGAATGCAAATTTGGATGTAGGTCGGAGGCCGCGCAGAAAGGCCGTGTATTTTACTGACTCATCTAAATTGACGATCTCTAGCATCGCTGCATTGAACCTCCCTAAATAATGTGACAGGGATTCATTCTTTTCATGCACCACGTTGAGAAGGCTCACGGAGTTTTTCCTTCTAGTGCGGCTACTCACGAAATGCTTCTGGAAAATATCAGAGAGTTGAGCAAATGAGTGAATGGACCTTGGCTGCAAGGACTTGAACCATGCATGCGCAACCTTTCTCAAGGTGGTTGGAAAGGCTCGGCACATGACAGCGTCGGAGACTTGAAGGAGTAGCATGTTCGTCTGAAATTGGTAGACGTGCTCTCCGGGGTCCCCATTCCCATCATACAAATCACATTGCGGCATCCAAAAATTCGGAGGGAGTTTTGCTCTCTCAATTGTCTTGGATAGGGGATACCCGGAATCCTCCCTTGGGGGAGTGAATTCTTCTGGGCGGGGATCAGAGATGGTTTTTCGAGAAGTTTTCCCTTGGGAAGGTACTTCTCGTGTATTGCAACGAATCTGTCCTTGGGGACATCGTCTTTTGTTTGCGCGGTGTCGGCCACGTGCTCCTTCATTTAGAATGGGAAACGAGTTTGTGCTGTCTTCTACTGATGTCTCACGACGAAAGCAGGAGCCACTTCTAGTAACATGTTCTTTGACCTCCTGTCTTGGCCGATAACTGGGATCAGCCTCCGAGCTGTATCTCCGACCATAACTTGACCTTGAGGTCAACCTGAGACGAAGGTCACTCGAGTCTAGGTGTGGCTGATTGGTGGAGGTCACAGGGGCAACCACTTCAAGCGTTTTCTGTTGGGTGCTCACCACGCCCTTAAGTTCGTGGATTTCCCTTGTTGAACAACTTCCGGGTCAGGCAGTGACGTAGGTCTCCCCTTTTTAAAAGAGGAGTTGGGGAACGAGTTCTCTTGGAGCTATCACTCGTTTGCGGGGTGACTGAAGTCACATTATTCCGGTCGTTACTGGAATATCGGTAAGATGGTGTCAAACGTCGGCCCTCTCGGCGACAGCCACTGGATAGCGCTCGTTGGTTGTGAACTGAGCGACTAATCAGAGGGGTGTTGGAAGATGATTGCCTAGCCATGTTCCCTGTCGGTCCCACGGATGGCGCCAAAATGTTACTGCTTAAATATTGATCGGGACCACGACTAGGAAATGTTCCTGCAAAATAGAGACACAGAGTGACCACCGGGGATGTTCCGGTGGAGGCGGCTCCGATGCTAAAGTCAGAATGACGCTACTAGGGTAGGATTCTGAATAACTGAAAATGCACTGAGTGCTAGTGTGTGAACCTGTCTGTGTACCTGAAGATCTTCCCATTATATTTGCCAATTCTAGACTCCTTTCTTCTTTAGATTTCTTTTATGATTGATCCTTCTTGTAGAAGAGCCATGTTAGGACTCTTCCTTTAGCACATGAGTCCTTAACGACTTCTATCACTTCTCTTAAAGTCTATCCCGATACAGATTCCTTAGTCCATTCAGAGTCAAGCACGCCACGTGTCATTAGTTGGTTGAGTGGATATATTTAGCTATATCAACATCGATGCAGAGACTTTAGTTCTTTGTAGGTCAAGTTTGCGGTACACCAAAATAAATAAAGGGAAATGGTGTTGCAGTTTTTAATCTGGTGCTATATTCTTGTTAGCTTCACCCTCCAGCACTCTTACCATATCCAAGCTTCATCTAAGGATAAGCCAGTGGCCTCTAAATCTCAGCTCTATTGCAGCAGTGAAGTTCACTGTAGTCTTGCAACTGCCCATCTTCAACTAATCGCAAGGCAAAAATATAATTCTTCAATGTTTATTAGCACCTGGATCCACTGCAAGCGTATTCTCATTGACTTTACATGATAAATATGGTTGTAAGCTAAGTTAAAATAAAATATGATGACAAAACGCATCTTAAAAATCACAATGATAGGGATTTCCTGGGCATTTTTAACCACCTCAAATAGCGAGTTCAAGAAATTAACTTGCGAGACAAATGGTCATAATCGCCACACAAAAACTCCATTGATTGCTTCACTGATGATGGCTTCATTCCGCAACCCAAACCGAACAGACCGTCCTTATAACACAAACACTGCACACCATCTTTAAAACGCTTCAAATTTACTAACTCATGTCAATGTTCCGAAGAAATAAACACAATTCAATTCAGAATAAAACATACAAAATCAATTATGATAAATTGGGTTTCGAATAGAATCTCAGACATTTTATTGACAATTATAAAATTAGAGTTCAATGAAATTCGTAAAACTGTCAGAGTAAAACATTTGAATTCAAAGCAATGAAGTAGGGTTCAAATGAAATTCTTTACCTCGATCCCTAGCTATGCTAAGCTAAGCAATAACCTCAATCTGATCCTTCTAAATCAACCTAAATTGAGCCATTCCATGAACTGAATAAATCTAATATCTTAACAATATGAGTCCAATAGTAATTGCTTACACGTTGCTCACTCCAGCACTCTTAACTCAACTCAAATTCATAATAAATGCTAATAAAACACTATAATAGCTTAAAATATCGTAGAAAGTCAAAATATTAAAATTTTTAGATTTTTAAATATTTTAGAATTAAAATAATTTCTTAAAATACAAGAAAAACCCAAAAATAGCTATTCATAATTTTTAGCTCAAATTAAAGTCTCGTGATTTTTTCAATAGCTTTACAATATATAAGAAAGATATAAAATATGAAATTAGAATTTAAAAGGCATCAAAACTATTTTAAAATGATATATTTTGCTAAATCAAATGCGATATGGATAATAGTATCAATTCAACTCCAAAAATTATGAAAATGAAATTCAGTCTTTTTATACTTTAAAAACATTGGTGAAATTTTCCCAAAATTTAATAAGATTTAAAGAGAAATGGAGGAAGAGAAATTGTGACATAACTAATGTCATAAAAACATTTAAATCCCACATGGAGAAAGGAGCAAATGTCTATGTAGGCGGTGACGTGGCAACATTCTCTCAGTTTCGGCTTTCATAAATAATTAGATTTGGAATAGATTTCGTGGTCAATCGTAAAATTTGTTTTATCATATGTGATATATGGGTTTAATCCAAATCATGGTGTTTATCCCTTAGGACTTGGTTTATAAATGTGTCAGACAAGCGGATAAAAGCGACCAGTTTTTTAACACACCGGCCGATAAGGGTGATTTGGACCTTTCACTTTATTCCGCTTATTATCTTTTTAAAATGATATGCACAACCAACATGTCTCTTCTATCATTCTGATTGCCCCATACCTCTATAAAGGCCCTTTTTGGCAGCTTTATAGGAGGATTTAGAAGGAAAAAGTCTGCCAAAATTTTGCGAGAGAAAAATAACATTTTTTGTCTATAATCTCAAAGCTTTTCCCCGGTACATCATGAGCCATCACTGCTTTCAATTAGGCATTCGAGGCAAGTCAAGTAGAGATGTTTCTCAATGTAATACCCCAAACTTTGGAAACGATTAAAGTAATCATCCAGGCTCCAAAAATAAACGGGCGATAATTCAGAACAATGCTCGAGTATTAGTAGAGTATCGACGCTTAACATAATTTGGGGGCAAAAATGTAATATTTGAAAATTATGGGGTTAATTTGCAATTATGGGAAAAATGGTATAACGTGTCAAATGTTTAGAGAAAATGTAATATTTAATTATGGAAATTTTGAGGGGTTAATTTGCAATTATGGGGAAAATGGTATAACGTGTCAAATGTTTAGAGAAAACTATTCTGGGAGTGACACCTCTTGTTATTTGGTGTGATGACCAATGCCTTTAACAATAAACTAAGGAAGAAGATAAGTTTGTTAAGGAAAATAAAAGTAGGAGGAAAATAAAGAAAACTAATTCGGGGAAACAAAGGAAGAACACAGGGGAAGAACAGTGACAGTGGAGCAGAACAAAGCTTATCGGGGAAAGGAAAAAAAAACTAGGGAAAAATAGGGGAGATTGAGCCTAATTTCGAGAAGTCAAAGTTAAGAACTTCCGGTAGATAATTTAGCTGCGGATCCAGGTAAGGAATTCTATCTGAACCCTGGGTAAGGACTTTCGTCCGAACCCTTATTTGATAACTCATACTCGTAAGTACTCATTGATTTACTTATGACTAATGTCAAACTCTGAATTAACTTGATATCAGCATGTTATTGCCCAGAAAACCCCAATATTGAACCTGAATCGGTTATTTGGAAATCTTGTGATGCTCGCCTGTTATTGCATGCTGAGCAAATTTGATAGTCATATGTTATTCTAATTTGTCATCGCTATTCGTTTGGACTCTATTATGTTGATACAAGTTGCATTACTTGCCTTAAAAACCTTTCATTGAGCCATAAAACATTTATGGAAACTTTTATCGATGCTCATTAACTATTGTCCATTGAGCATTGAATAACAGGTTGCAATATCAAATTGTTATCATTCTGCATATTGACATGAGAATTTGCATTGGTGTGTTTGGCGGGAGATGGTATATATATTGGAGGATATTGGTTTGGGTTAGTGACTTGACGGACTAGCTGGTGTGTTGGTGTGGGCTAGTACCTTGACGGACTAGCCGTGATATTGGTGTGGACTAGTGCTTTGAAGGACTAGCCGATGTATTGGTGTCGGCTAGTACCTTGATGGGCTAGTCGGTCCATTGGTGTGGGCTAGTACCTTGACGGACTAATTGGTGTATTGGTGTGGGCTAGTACCTTAATGGGCTAGTCGGTGAATGGGTGTGGGCTAGTACCTCGATTGACTAATCAGTGTATTGGTGTGGGCTAGTACCATGACGGACTAGTCGGTGTATTGGTGTGGGCTAGTACCTTGACGGACTAGTTGGTGCATTGGTGTGTGCTGGTGTCTTGATGGACTAGTCGGTGCATTGGTGTTGGCTAGTACCTTGACGAGCTAGTCGGTGTATCAGTGATTCTCTACATTGTATCTAAAATCTTCTTGATATCTGATCGAACTAGTTATGATTCTTTTGAAACTCCTGAAAAATTATCATTGAATTGCATCTGTGAATTATTTCGTAATTTTTGTGTATTGGAGGATTTGGTGTGTATTAGTGTGGGCATAAATGATTGGAAAGTATATCTGAATGATTTGTGCTTGTTTTGAAATCCCTTGAGAAATTTTTATGGTACTTTGGAATTCATTGAGTTTTGATTGTTCGAATTGTTTGGAAACCATCGTGATTGTTATTGTTATTTTGGTAGCTATTGATGATGAATTTTGATTGTTTTGGAAATCATTGAGCTCTTCAAATTGGTTGAGGCATTTCGAAAATCATCGTCAGTTGGATTCTTTGGAGTCATTTGGTAATTCTTTTTGTATTCCTTGTACGACCTTACTGAGCTCTCAAAAGCTTACCCTTCGTTTGACTCCCTTCTGCAGATGACGATCAGCTGTCGCATGTTCAGGAATGGGTTAGAGTCTGTATGAGATTCCGATGAGCCCATCACTGCTGGGTAATGTGACCCCTGCGCGGGTCTGTACCGTCGATTCATTCTATCAGGACTCCAGTTATTGAGAACCTAGGTATTAGTAGTTAAGTTTGAGCATTTCTTGTAATCTTGTATTTTAAGGAATTTGGATTGGTGTTGATCAGATGCTTTAAAGTATGTGGTAGGGAATATGATCTGACAGGTTTGATGTGATCCGGTAGGTTAATGTTCCAGGAGTTCGGGACGACAGAGATCCGGATTTTAAAGGCGTTACAATTGGTATCAGAGCAGTTCGGTCTTGTGGTATTAGGAGTATGGGCATATGATTCTGTAGGCACAGAACCACCAAGTGTAGGCAACCCGATTCTGTAGAACCGTATTCTGGTTAATGAGAATGGGGTAGGATGATGGTTATGTTAAGAAGTGTGCTGTTAAAGTTAAGTAGTCTGCCTTAACTTTTAATTGTACTATTCTTTAGACATGTGTAGTGTGACATTGATAACTGTTAACTGTACCGATATGGTCGGTACTCGAAGCTCTAGCAGTAGAGATAGTATGGAGGGCTAGGGTCCCGATAGATAAGATTCTAACAGGTTTGTATGAGATGAGTAGGGATTTAGGAATTTTTCCCTGTATTGGAGAGACTTGACCAAACAATCTTTAGATTGGGAAATGTACAGTATGGATGTTTTATGATTGTACAGGGGCACCTCTACCTAATAAGGGAACAACGGAACGTAGAACCGATGGTTGCGGTTCTGAACAATATGAACCTGATTTTGACTTTGATGACATAGAATTTGGCTAACCAGCTGCAAGGAGTACCGAATCCGCCCTAACCACAACCATAACCTCGAGATGGGAGTATCTTAGGTGCACTTAATAAATGAAATGATTAGCTACAGGGGGTTGCTGGACCCTATAAGGACAGCGAACCGGATTAGCAAAATGGAGGAATTTTTGAGCAACTGATTGTACAAGTTTGAGCAATTGCAGGTGAAGCGACAAAGGATTGAAATTGTTGTATATAAACTGAGAGGGGAGGTTGATCAAGGGTAAGAAATGGTGGCGAAGATTCTTACTCGCAGTAATTGATTAATATTACTTGGGAACAGTTTAAGGAATTATCCTCAACCGCTATTTTTACGAGACCTCGTAAACAAATGTTAAGGGAGTTCGATAATGTGAGGCAAGCAGACTAAGAGTCGATAGACGAGGTTAAGATGCGGATTTGTTGCCTCGCTCGAATTATGGTAACAATGTTATCGACAAAGGCATGTAGCTGTCGAAAGCCTGAGTGGGGGCTTAGGCCTAAAGGAGAGATGCGGTAATCTCAGACTGATTGACGAGCTATGTGGAATATCTTTATTGAGTATGTGTTTTGGAATACTTTAAGTTCTCTCAGTTTCGTCTCCGCGACACTCGTCGTCCGTCGCCCTGGCGCCATTTACATGCTCGCACCCCTGCACCCTATCATCGTGCCTTTGTCTCAACCCCCAAGCATTTCAAGCTTTCGTATGTGGTGCACGAGGTGGCTCGAGCCACCTACTCTTCATCATCATCATGCCTTGACAACCTCAACAACTCGCCGACCAAACAACATCAACATCTTGCTAAGTTTTTATGCGTGCGGTTCCCGCTCGGGTTGCCCCTCCGCGCACACCACACACAGGGGGCTTATGTTCCCAACCTATTCTGGTCACACCCAAAGGCCCACTGGGGTCCCATTTTCCATGATACGTCCGCACAAGCAACAGTCATTTTCAACGCTCACAACCGATCAAAGCATGCACGCTCAAGTCACGTGCACTTCTCACTTTCGTCACTAAGAAGCTCATTTTCGCACGAAGCCTTATCACGCTTCGACCATCGCATTTCGCCCGTTGCCCGTCGATGCGCCATGGCACTTGTCCAAAGAGGTTGGCCTTCGCCTCCCCCTTGGGGTCTGCCTCGGCCTTGGCCTTCCCCTTGGGGTCGGCCTCGGCCTCCCCGTTGGGGTCGGCCTCGACCTCCCCTTGAGGTTGGCCTTGGCCTTCCCCGAAGGGTTGGCCTTTGGCCTCCATCCTTAGCACATTCACTTCTCTTCAAGAGACCATACACAACTCCGCGACCCCCGTCGCCCGGACACAACTCTGTGACCCCGGTCGCCCGGACACAACTCCGCGACCCCCGTCGCCCGGACACAACTCCGCGACCCCCGTCGCCCGGACACAACTCCGTGACCCCGTCGCCGGCGTCCTGGTGTCGCACTTCAACACTTCACCGCGCCCGTGCGCCGTGCCGCTGATACAACAGTGCCCCCAGGCTCTCTGTCACACTACCGTGCCCCCGGCACCATACGCACTATGTCGCGCCCATGCGCCACCATTGACACAGACGTGCCCCCGGCACCTTACTCACTTCATCGTGCCCATGCGCCACAATCATGTCATCATGCCCCCGGGCACCACACTCATTTATCACACCATACGCACCTTGCCTTGGTCATGGAACATGCTTCAACCCCCTCTCCGGAGTGTACATCATCCTACGGGGATAGGCGACTCCTCCGGGACACTATCTCTGCCAGGGAGCTCTTCAACTCCTCTTCCGCCAGGTAGACGGCTCCTCCGGGATGCTACCTTGGCCAGTCGGGTAGACGGCTCCTCCGGGATGCTACTTTGACTCACTCTGAGTGCTCCGGCACAAGGACTCACCCGCGGGGATAGGCGACTCCTCCGGGACACTATCTCTGCCAGGGAGCTCTTCAACTCCCCTTCCGCCAGGTAGACGGCTCCTCCGGGATGCTACCTCGGCCAGTCAGGTAGACGGCTCCTCCGGGATGCTACCTTGACTCGCTCCAAGTGCTCCGGCATAAGGACTCACCCACGGGGATAGGCGACTCCTCCGGGACACTATCTCTGCCAGAGAGCTCTTCAACTCCCTTTCCGCCAGGTAGACGGCTCCTCCGGGATGCTACCTCGGCCAGTCAGGTAGACGGATCCTCCGGGATGCTACCTTGACTCGCTCCAAGTGCTCCGGCATAAGGACTCACCCACGAGGATAGGCGACTCCTCCGGGACACTATCTTTGCTAGGGAGCTCTAAGTGCTCCGGCACGAAGACTCCCCTTCTGCCAGGTAGACGGCTCCTCCAGGATGCTACCTTGGCCGGCCAGGTAGACGGCTCCTCCGGGATGCTACCTCAGCCAGTCAGGTAGACGGCTCCTCCGGGATACTACCTTGACTCGCTCCAAGTGCTCCGGCATAAGGACTCACCCGTGGGGATATGCGACTCCTCCGGGACACTATCTCTGTCAGGGTGCATGCGTGACTGGCCTACGTGCTCCGGCACTGGGGGCTTGCGTCGGCACCCCTAGGGACTATGACCCCCGGGTCACTCCGACACGGGAGTAGGTCTTCGGAGGGCATCGCACTTAGTTCACCTAGCAGTTGGGTGTCGGGTCTTCCCCACCGCTGCCAAGCCTGTGGGACTCCGCAAGGGCTTGAATTGGAGGCTAGATCAAGGGGGTTCTCTGGCCACACCGATGCGGTGAGAGCCAGTCTATCCTGACAGACAGAGCGACGCTGTGCAGGGCAGGCTGGGTGAATATACGATCTGACAGTCCATGGAGCACCGGCACCCGTGGACCCTCCGGTGACGTGTCACTCCCGGGGAGCACCACGTGTTGGTTTATGACATCATCATCTTAATCTCTATAAATAGAGGTCTTGAGAATTCATTTGGACGGTTGGACATTTTCAGGACTTCTTCTTCACTCTCTCACATTTTCATTTTCTCACTCTAGAATTCTAAAGAGAGAAACATACAGTACCCTGACTCTGGACCTAACCATCGAACTGTGACTGTCATCGTATATTCATCCTGTGCCATCGCCCTCGCAGTACTGCCACCCTTAGGCTCTGTCTGGGAAGCCCTTGGTCTCTGCCCTTGTTCCACCCTCGTTGTTTCCTACATCAACATACTTGGAAGCTGACTCGGACTGCAGCCTTTGTGGCACCTCCACGTAGGTACGAACCTACTTTCCTTGGCATCACTATTATCCAATGATCATTGAATAACATATTGCATTATTGAATTGTTGTCATTTTGCATATTGACATGAGAATTCACATTGGTGTGTTTGGCGGGAGATGGTATATATATTGGAGGATATTGGTGTAGGCTAGTGCCGTGACGGACTAGCCGGTGTGTTGGTGTGGGATAGTACCTTGACGGACTAGCCTGCATATTGGTGTGGGCTAGTGCCTTGATGGACTAGCTGGTGTGTTGGTGTGGGGTAGTACCTTGACGGACCTTGACAGACTAGCCGGCATATTGGTTTGGGCTAGTGCCTTGACAGACTAGTCGGTGTATTGGTGTGGGCTAGTATCTGGATGGGCTAGTCGGTGCATTGGTGTGGGCTAGTACCTCGATGGACTAGTCGGTGTATTGGTATGGGCTAGTACCTTGACGGACTAGTCGGTGTATTGGTGTGGGCTATTACCTTGATGGACTAGTCGGTGCATTGATGTGGGCTAGTGCCTTGAGGGACTAGTCGGTGTATTGGTGTGGGCTAGTACCTTGACAGACTAGTCGGTGTATTGGTGTGGGCTAGTACCTTGACGAACTAGTCGGTGTATCTATGATTCTCTGCATCGTATCTAAAATCTTCTTGATATCTGATCGAACTAGTTATGATTCTTTTGAAACTCTTGAAAAATTATCATTGAATTGCATCTGTGAATTATTTCGTAATTTTTGTGTATTGGAGGATTTGATGTGTATTGGTGTGGGCAGAAGTGATTGGAAAGTATATCTGAATGATTTGTGCTTGTGTTGAAATCCCTTGAGAAATATTCGTGGTACTTTAGAATTCATTGCATTTTGATCGTTCAAAGTGTTTGGAAACCATCGTGATTGTTATTGTTATTTTGGTATCTATTTTAATGATGAATTTTGATCGTTTTGGAAATCATTGAGCTCTTCAAATCGGTTGGGGTACTTCGAAAATCATCGTCAGTTGGATTCTTTGGAGTCATTTGGTAATTCTTTTTGTACTCCCTGTACGACCTTACTGAGCTCTCAAAAGCTCACCCTTCGTTTGACTCCCTTCTGCAGGTGACGATCAGCTGCCGCATGTTCAGGAATGGGTTAGAGTCTGTATGAGATTCCGATGAGCCCATCACTACTAGGTAATGTGACCCCTGCGCGGGTCTGTACCGTCGATTCATTCTATCAGGACTCCAGTTATTGAGAATCTAGGTTTTAGTAGTTAAGTTTGAGCAATTATTGTAATATTGTATTTTAAGGAATTTGGATTGGTGTTGATCAGATGCTTTAAAGTATGTGGTAGGGAACATGATCCGACAGGTTCGATGTGATCCGGTAGGTTAACGTTCCGGGAGTTCGGGGCGGCCGAGCTCCAGATTTTTGGGGCGTTACACTTAGGTTACATTTCTCGCTGTTTGTCATCCATTTCTCACTTTTTGGTTGTATAGTTTTTGTAGATTACTTTAGGAGTCTTAGACTTGTTTCCATTTCCCTTGACCAGATTTCAGTCACAAAAAGATAATAGAAGAAACATAAAAAAATAGAATTAGGATAAGAGTCCCGATGAGGGTAGAACTCTAGTAGCACTAGAATACTACTAGAGTTAGATTTCTCTTTCAGTTAGATTTCTAAGACAACCAGAATTGTTAGCCAAGTAGAATTCCTAGAACAGTCAACTATAAGAATTTGAGTCCATTTTAGGTCTCCACGAAACACGACCAAAGTCTAGGTCCCTTCCTGTAAGGTTGGTTAGAACTGCGTGGTTTTGATCCCAGTTATCCGATCAAGTAAGTAGGCCACTCGACCCTTGATGTTGTGTTCAAACCAAAATTTAGGATAGTTTAGGTTTTTTTGTCTTCCACATGTGCACGCTTTATCATGTTGTTAGGATGAAAAATTGAAAATATGTAAAAACAAGTTAGAGAACATTAGGGTACAACGAGGTGCCTAAGACCTTCTCGTTGTATATTCAGTCTACGACTGATTTCGTATGATTGGAAGCCTAAAATTAGAAAATTTAGAGTCATATAGGGTTTCTGTTTTTCCCGTATTATCTATTTATTGACCCTAAAATATGATAGCAACTTAAGTTAGACCTTCTCGGGCTTAAATTTTCAAATGCGGTTCGCTACACTTGGCCGGTTTGTCAAGTCTTTGGTGAGTTATGTTGATTTAAGGCTTGTGCTTGGTGTGATGTTATCACCAAGTGTTTGTAAGAGCATTGATTTGACTCGGATGAAGATTACTGCGAGTGAATTTTAGTGTTCTTACAAGAGACATCCTTAAAAAAGTACATATAAGCTTGAGGTTGGCTCAAGCCGAACATTTTAAATCTCCTTATCAAGTATTTGTAGCTCAATTTGTTTACTTATACTTATTTCGAGATAATTCTTAGAGATGATGTAGTTGTTATATTCATTGAGATTGTTCATTGGTTCGATAGGGTTACAAGCTTATTTCTAGTAAAAATTTTCCATTAAGAATGACCCTCTTCACCCCCCACCCCCCCCACACACACACACAACTCCCAAACCCTCCCTCCCCCTAGGTTTGTTTTAATTGGTTTTACCGTAGTTTCAACATTCCCACACCCACAGAACCTATTTCCCAAAAAAAAAAAAAAAAACCAATACTGCCATCGAGATTGGTGGCAGGAGTGTGTGTATCGGTCTTATTCAATCAAAGTATTTGTGCACGCACACAGAAGTGTGCCTGTGATTGTAGGTAAATCGAATCAGTGCGTGGGTGTGTGAATTCAATTAGTGTGGGTTTGTGCGTGCGCATGTGTTCGTGGGCCTAATTCAATCACAGTGTGCGTGTGCATGCACGTGATGGGTGCGATTCAATCGGCGTTTGCGTGTAAACTTGTCTGTGTGTGATTGTAGGTGAATTAAATCAGTGTGTGTGTGTGTGTGTGTGTGTGTGTGTGATCGTTATGCGTGTGCACGTAGATGGTTGATTGTGGTGTCGTGGTTGTGTTTGGGGGTTGGTGGTGGCACCGTGGTGGTGATGTTGGACTTGAAGGAAAAGCCCAAAGGAAGAGATGAAGATGGAGGGTGACATATGAAAAGAAAATTTAACACAAACAAAAGTTAGAGTTGTTTTTTTTTATCAAAAAAAAGTTAATATCTTAAGTATTTCGTCGAAGCAAATGACATATTTGATATTTTTATAATTGATAAATACGCTTGTAGTTATACCTTAACCTCGTAAGGTGAAGTGATATATTAACGTGTAAGTGCATGGACAGCAACAACAAAAAAAAAAAAAAAATGGACACAAAAGTCAAACAGTGCTGACTTAAGCGTTGCTCATGGTAAAAAATGGCAGCAAAAAAAAATGCTTTGAGACCTTGACTTTGACTGCTGAAACTGCGATACATCTGCTTCTTTACAAGCTCCCCACAAATTGCCTGCTCTCCATCTTACTCATCTCACTTTGATAAATCAAATGGAGAAGAACCAAACTCCATATGGCTTCCATAAAGTCATCTTCGTCCTTCTTATATTACTTTTTGTCTCCATGTCAGCTTCGGGCCGTGATATACTAGTAACACAGAACTCATTAAAACCAAAAAACATCACTCTAAAGAGCTCCGACGGAGAATCCTTTGATATCGAACAGGCGGTTGCATTGCAGTCCGACATAATCCAGCACAAGATAGAAAGCCACGTTGCAAGCGGCGGCAGTTTCAACAGTGTCACAGTAGAAGTACCGAACTTGACGGGCGAGATATTGGCAAAAGTGATCGAGTACTGCACGAAGCACGCGGAGAGTTCTGAGAAAACTGGGGAGTTGTCCGAAAAGTGGGATGGTGAGTTTATTGGCGGCGTGGAAGTTGGAATGCTGATGGACCTTTTTTTGGCGGGATATGAGCTGAAGATTAAGGGGTTGAATGACTTGGCAGCCAACAGGATTGGTGGTATGATGATAGGGAAAACTCCAGAGGAGATTCGGGTGATATTCGACATCAAGGAGGATCCCTTGTGTAAGAAGAGTAAAAGCCCTAAAGAAGGGGAAAGGTTTGCTAGGGATAATCCGTGGGCTTTTCAGTAAGATTTCACCTCGGTAAGTGAATCTTCATGTTGTGTTTTCAGTAAGCTCACTTTTGGACAATGAATGCTCATGTTTGTTGCTTAATTTTAAGTCGCTTATTTACAAATTGCCACTCATGGCGACAGATTTTCGCTTTAACTCATCTGTGGGGTTGGTAGGAACCTTTCTGAAGTTAAGACCTTGTAGTTATTAAAGTTTATTTGGATGCCATTCACTCTCTTGTTGTTAATCCAGTTTCTTGTTCAGATTTTTTTTTTCCTCCTATTGATCATGAGGCTAAGTTTGTTAACAAAAATGTTGCTTGTGTTTCGGTGACAGGAAAAGAAAATCCATTAATATTTGTTCGCCAATTCCTTCGTTCATCGGATTATTGTTTCTCACATGCTTTAGTATCTGCTTTCTGATTGTGCAGCTCAATTAGGCTTAGATGGTCTAGATGGACAATGTCTCTGCATGGTGATGTGCAGCTCTAATCGGCTTAGAAGAACTTTCAATGTGGGTAGCAACTAGCAAACTTGGAAGCAATTTCAATTAGCCTAATCCTGTTGTCCTGATAACACGGCACAATCTGCACGACAGTTCCCAAACCTTTGGTATGCCTTAGGAGTTAGACTTTAGAAATGTGAACTACGTTGTCGGAATATATACTCAACGTTGTTGGCCAATACAGCTAGATAAAGATGATGTCTTGTATCATCCACCTTTGAACTATAAGTTCAGTAAAACTAATCACCACTAAAAATGCACAGTTCACAAAAATGATCAAAACTGGTAATCAAATGGAGAAAGAAGTAAGCCAAGCGAATGGCTGTATATTCTCGGGAAGATTATGGTCTCTGTCAGAATCATTGTTTTTCTTCCTCTCCCCCATTGGCATTCAGTTGTGATTCTGATGGTATAAGTTTGTCAGTCGCATAAGAAAACTAGAATGAAGTGTCCTTCAAGGTTGACCGGTTGTGGTAGCACTGGAATGGCAGACAGTCAAGAACATGATGAAATTTGAATCCAACAAAATCGTGACATTTTGTTCGAACGCGAGCAGCAACTAGATGATGTGATTGAGAAATGCAATAGCATGCTGAAAAGAGGCGTACGATCTGAACCATAACCCCCAGGACCTAACAATGTAGGCACTTAAAAACGTCATTGAAGTAAGACCCTTGAGTGGATTAGCCGGATGGTTAACATCAAGAACTACTTCAACCTTGAAGGACGAAGAGATTTGCAACAGAAACACGTGGGATTTTCCCTACATTGCTATATTCTGATCGCTCAAATATATACAACATCAGTCATGAGTTACTTGCTAATGCAGAGAAAATCAGAGGGAAAAACAAACGAAACAAAACTAAAAGACCATGTCAGCGCTAATTCATTTGCTCTAATCTTTGATAAACGAGATGGAGATTGCGTGAAAGAGAAGAACATTAATATCCAGTTCTAGGTTAGGTTAGAACTTGGACTACTAGTGTGTATTCTTATCATTACATATAAGGGGCAGAGAGTAGCTAAAAAGTTGTCTTCTAGAAATTATGAAGACAAAAGATATGTTGCTCAGTGTTTACTCAATCAAAGTTTTGATGCCCAGTCTCTGTCTCTTCCAGGAGATTATCAGATTAAGATGGACTTATATGGCAAGTATGAAGTATATAGAAAACATTAAACAGGTAGATTCCATGAAACTAGGTGCACGAGGAAGTCCAATACTCCAACTGACCCTTCACTACGTGCAGAAGGCTCCTACAAATTATTGACAATGATCTGATACAAGATGCGTAGTTTCGCTCAATGATTACAATAGTATAGGTCTCTATCTCTGTGATTCCAATTTCCTAGAAAGTTCTTGCAGTGCAGTTTCTTTCTTTATTACGGAAGTAAAGTTATATGTTACTATGAAATCGGGCAAGGTATCAGTAATGGCAGCCTCATTGGATTGCTTATCCGCGTCATCCTAATTGAGCCGAGTCTGGAGATGTGCCACTGGAGCCTTGTTTTGAACAGTGTTTACTGCCTTTGCAGCAATGGAGTTTTAGTAAACCTTCAATGAATTGCCTGCAATTTTATCGCAAGGTCAATATGAAAGTATTATCGTAGTTTCAGCAAATAAAAAATCTCCCTATCTCTTCTAGAATTAGAACTAAAAACAAGAAAGTGCAGCAGAGAAACCACGAAGAGGACGGCAATTCATAGGGATTTCCAATGACGTCTATCGATGGATAATAAGTCTGAAATAGATGTTTCAGTAAACCCTCAATGAATTGCCTGCAATTTTATTGCAAGATCTATATGACAGTATTATCGTACTTTCAGCAAATAAAAAATCTGCCTCTCTCTTCTACAATTAGAACTAAAAACAAGAAAGTGCAGCAGCGAAACCATGAAGAGGACGGCAATTCATTGGGATTTCCAATGAAGTCTCCGTCGATGGATAATAAAACTTCAAACCATTTGTTTAGTCAAACAACGATCTGTTTGTACCGGCCAGGATAATGAATCCAAATTTCGTTGTTACTCCCATAGCATCCATGCCATGAAAGTGAATCAGTGCGTACTTGGCCAAGATGACCATCTTAAAGGCTCAACCCTTGTGAACAAAAAACAAAATGGAAAACCAAGATGACGAAGAAAGTTTCATCTTCATCGAACCACATCCATTCATGGCGTCCTTGGAATTCTACAGGATGGTCTTTGGTATCCTATGGAAAGCCGTCACAATCATCATTAGAAATGGGAAGCCTTTAGTCTCAATCTTTATCCTTGCATCTCTTTCTTTCTCCCTTCTGGCATTGGGTGGTGATCAACTTACGACGCCACTGCTCAAAGATTTACGTCTTCGGCTAGTACTCCTCGACCAGTACAGAGATAATACTGATCATGAAGTGGCTGTGACACCGTATTTCACATTGGACATCGGGCTTATTATGGCGCTCTTATCATCAATGGCGGTCAATTTCTGGGTTATGTCACATTTGTTTTTAATAGCTACAATTTCCTCTACCACAGAAGCCGTCGCTGGAAAAGTACTAACCCCAAAAGACTTGTTCTTCAAAGCGATCAGGTGTTGGAAAGGACCCGTTATAACCAGCCTCTACATGACGGTAATCAGTCTGTTTATTTTTAGCCACTTTGTCATCTTAGTAGGGGGCAGTCTCACCATTGGCTGAGGGTTTCTCTGCGTTCCTTCTTGAAGTAGCAGCCCTCATTCTAGTTGCAACTCCTTGTATTTATGTGGCTGCTGTTTGGATGCTGAGCTTAGTGATTTCGGTAGTTGAAGATGATTCTATCGGACTCAAAGCTATTAACAGAGCAGGAGTGCTCATGAAAGGCAAAAGGCTAGAAGCTTATGTTCTAGTCCTGATTTTAATTGTTAACTGTGGTACTCTTTATATTACGCCTTTTGTGATTGCAGCTATGGATGGACCGCCTTTCGTAGTAACTTGGTCGCACCCAGCTATCAGGACGTCTATGATTTCATTACAATGCCTTATAATGCTGTACATGTTTGTGGCTTTTACTGTTTTCTACCATGAGTGCAAAAAGAGCAACGAAAAGGCTCAGGAGAAAGGAAAAGCAGAACCTTTGGTTCCCATTTATGAAGAAAGATGAAGACGTATGTGTTGCATACTCGAGTCATTACTGCAGCAGCAGAACCTTAAACAGGATGGCGATATAAGGGACTTCCAATGAAGTCCTCTTTGATGTTTGAAACAGACTTGAACCACTTTGATAAAAGCAAATTAAGGATGTCTTTGTACGTGCCATGAGATAATCTTGAATACAATGTGGGATAACATTCTTCCCCTCTAGTTTTTTCTTTAACCTGATATACCCATTGCCAGTAATAACTCTGAAAGATCCAAATTAGATTGCAAATTCATACATCCACTTGCATTAAACTTTGCTAGTCTCCATTCTTGCAACTAAACTGATAACAGGTTTTCTCATTATAACTCAAAAGAAAAAAGCAGTTGGAAAACAAGACGACGGATAAGATATATCTTCGTCGAGTTAAAACCTTTAAGGCAACCTTGGAGTTCAACTGGAATTTCCTTAAATTCTGGGAAAGCCCTTAGAAGCATCATGATCATAAATGGATGTTTTCGGTCTCAGTCTCTCATCGTCTCTTCTTTCTCCCTTCTAGCATTAGGCAGACTTGTGCTCTCACTTCTCTACCAGTCCACATATATATAACCCTGATATTGACGTATTTGCAACAAGGTCTCTTTGCATGAGAGAGAGGGCTTTTATTGAGTGCTGCTATCTTCATTCTTGATCCATTCTTCTCTTTCTTACTGTTTTTACCTAGAAGCCACAATTCTCGCATCCCCTGAAGCCTACACCATTAACGTAATAAGCATATTGTCATCTAAAAAGATCACATGCCGGAAAAAGCCAATAATGTCCTGCATGTACTTGACACTTGTGAGATTGTCAGTTTTAGCCATTTCATGATCTTAACATACACAATCTTGCTGTTGGTGGAGGGGCTGTCCATATTCGTACTAGGAGTTGCAGTATTCATTGTAGCCCCCAACCAGTTACGTTTATGTGGCTGCTACAGGGATGTTGAGCTAAATGGTGTCCGTTGTGGAAGTTAATTCTAGTCGAAAAAAAGTTCTTGGCAGAGCAGGAGTGCCCATCAAAGCCAGAAGCCTAGAAGCTTATGTCACAATGCAGCTTTTACTTGGTGAATTTCCGGTTTTGTTTGCCTAAGACATCTTCTTATATGGTTGGTGATGGGCCTTTTAGAATATTACGTTGTCTGATCGGCTATCAAGATGTCTATCATTTGGTTAGGATGGCTGGTGAATTTACATGTTTGTCGTGTGCACTGCTTCCGAATTGTAGAAGCATGAACGATGAATTTCTCTACAACTGCAAAGGAAGAGCAGACTAGAAGTTTTATCTCAAGGTTTTTCCCTTCCGTCATTTCCAAGATAAAAAATACAATTTCTTAATTTCTTGTTGGCAGCCAGCAGTTTCAGTTCCAAACAAACGTCTTCTCTGACGCCCTCTTTCTTCACGCTTCTTTTATTTCTCTGACTTTTTCTAACAAATTTTGTATTCCCTTGTCACTTTCTCGTGGTAGAAGCTTCCACCTAAGATCCATTAGGCATTTGTTCGCATGGCGTCTTCTTATCTTCCAAAACGGATGAGCCTTACATAAGCTGATTATAAGAGGATAATCATGCTTGCAAAAAAGCGGACCTAACCTGAAGAAAGGGCAAAAATAGTTAGGAGATGAACGATAGGAGTTTTATTCCATGTTCTTGAAGACCATGCACAGAGAACTTCTTCCAACTTGATAAACATTCTAAAATTCAAGTTAACGTGTTCAATATAGATTTCTAGACGAAAGAAAATTAATGAATGTAGCAGCCTCCTAAGAAAACCAGCTTTGGAATAACTCATACTTTTGCAGCATTGACTGTTGACCTTTCTCCTACAAGAGCAGAACATTTCAGAGGAAATAACTTAGTTTCAAAGAAATTTCCTTGTTTTCCTTCACACGTTTTAACACTCCAAGTCTTTTTACCTGGTCTTTTTCTTCCAAGACAAGGAAATCATCCAACTGAGTAGACGATTCCGGGAGGAACTTCCAATGTAGTACATACCATGTTGCCTTAATTAATTCAGTATTGAACCACAATGATTCATCAGTTCATCGAAGTTCAACTTCTACGTGCTATATTAAATACCTGGTTTCTGCATTATCTAACTTATTCAAACTAACATCTTTCCATAAGACAGATAGTAATTATTTTACAGATGTGATGGCTCAAATTGGAGATAAGAAGGGTAGAGCCGAGTTGAGGTGTAAGGACTAGATCCTTCAGACCACTTTGTTGACTCCATACAGGGTGGCGGGGCTGAGAACTGGGCCTGGATGTGCTACTTGGAGCTGCTCGAACAGAGCTAATAGAACTAAAGCATCAGCATCTCAATTCCGATCGATTCATATTCAAACATGTACCCATGGGCGAAAGTTCTATCTCGTACAGCTAATCTGATTTTATCTTTCTTTGATATAATCGACCCTTAATTGTGTACGCCAAAAGTAATCAATTGGAAAGAGACAAACACCACCCGCAATAATGACCGCTATAAAACCTCAATGCTTATGGAGACACTCACAACAGAAAACCAAAATGGAGAAACCATTCACCACCATAGAGTCACAAGCGTCCTTGGGCACCTTTGGAATTCTATGGCATGCTCTTAAAACCACCATAAAAAATAGGAAGGTTGTCATCTCAATCTTTCTCCTTGCGTCTCTTTCATACTCTGTGCTATCAGTGGGCATTGATCTAGGACTGCTACCACTCGCGCAAGACCTGTCTTTGCTGGCAAAAAAATATCAACCAGACACCGAGTACGATGAAAGCGTGATCAAGGCTATTATGAAAGACCTTGGGCTTCTTTTAGCCCTCTTACTGGTATTTTTCGTCCTTTCTTGTGTTATTTCACTGCTTTTCTCGATAACCACAATCTTTTCATCGTCCGAAGCCTACACTTCAGAAGTACAAAATCTAAAACGTACATTTTCGAGCATTAGAGGCACGTGGAAAGCGCCATTTATCGCTAGTGTACTTATGATGCTCATCATCTGGGCAATTTGGATCCTGTTTTTCATCTCAATTGGAATTATCACACTAGTGGTCCAGGGTGTTCCTGCATACATTCTAGTACTTGCAGCACTCATCACAGCGGCAGTCTTTTACTTTTACGTATGTGTTGTTTGGATGTTGAGCATAGTTGTGTCGATATTGGAGAGTTATTTGGGTGGACGGAAGTCTATAACTAGAGCTCGCGAGCTCATCAAAGGCAAAAAGGTTCAAGCATGTGTTCTCATGCTTCTTTTAGCACTTCTTAGCGCTGTTCTGTATGCAGTACCATCTTTGGTGCTGGCAAGTAAGATTGACGATGTGGCTTGGGTGCGGCTGGCTAAGAGTATCCCACTGATTTGGTTCCAGTGTCTGGTAAAGCTCTTTATGTTTGTGGTGTTCACTGTCTTCTACCATGAATGCAAAAAGGGTGAAAAAGGACAGTATGTTCCCATCGTGTCTGATGAGGTATAGTGAAGATCAATGCCATGTCTCGCAAATCAGGAAGATCCATGAAACTTGGTCATCTATGGTGACCCTTTTAATAATTGAGGCACGTCTTTGCCAGTTCTCGTGAAATGTGAAAATTGTCCTCTACTTGTGTGTGTGATACATAATATACATAATTCTGTTTTTCTTCGCTGTCTCCATCTTCATACGCATATTGTTAGCTTCGAACTCATATTGTAGCACTTCAGTAAAACCGCATTTTCAGGGTCACGTAGTTATTCAAAAGATGTGGACTAGTTATGTCTCTGGAAATCTTAGGATTGCTACTACTGAAACCAGCAGCACTCATGACATGGCAAAATTGTTCTCCAATTTGCCAGAAAGTGCAGAAATGGCTCTACTTCTCTCTTTATAGAAACGACATGGAGTCATTTCAGTTTTGTCTTTGAACCTCAGATATAATAATAACACTAGTATGCTAAGGTTGCACCTGCAAAATGCTAGGCTCTAATCATCAACAGGTCTCTTCACAAATTTATTTACGGTATCAACTAATTAATTTAGAAGTCTGTAGTAAGTTTGTTTTAATATAAAGCTTTCCTGAAATGATTATCCTGATAGTGCTGAAGACAAAGCTTTGCAATATGGCATGAATTGGAGCTCCATGTCCTATACAAACTAACTTTTTCCTGATGACTTGTTAGCTGCAACCTTCGTCCAACATATGTGAAATTTCAGAAAACTGCTGATAATTGATGCAGCAAAGCATTTCTCCTTTGTGTCATTCGGGACATTTCAGTTTCTACCTACCTAAGCCGCCTATAATTTGGCATTTTGTTCATGAATCAGTTTTCCAATGTCAGGGAAATGATCAATCTTAATGCTCATTTCGGCTTCCTAGCTAGAAATGTAGAGAAACTTGCTTCCAATCTTGGACTCGGTCATAGGTACAGAAACTTTCCTCCGCAAGTGGATCTTCTTTAAAAAGTCTATATATATGGTCTTTTCGATCTGTAAACAAGGTAGGAACATAGACCTTAATCCGGAGATGAGGTTAACAGCCTCAAAAATCCATGCATTCCACCAAAACATGGTAGCCGACGAGAACGCGAATGTTAGAAAATTTGGAAGCCGTTGACTTTTACTACAAGCATATCCTTTATGTTATTCTCTTCAATCAGTAGAATGCACCCGCAGATAATCCAACAGAGCGATCCTAATCCTCGGACGTACGCTTCCTTCACACTCAAATATTTTACTAGGTGCAAAGGACTATTCAAAGGACTATTCAAAGATAACAGCCGTCTCTATATATTTTTTCAATGAAAGCTTTGGACTTTCTCATTCCAATAAAGAAATCGAACTTTTGGACTTTTTCTTGCACCAACTGTTAGTTTTTTATTCTCTCCAGCTCGGTGAAATCCAACTTTTAATGAAATCTGTCTAACTTTCTTATGTAATTCTCCGCATACAATGTATTAATAGTATAATCGATTACTCTCAAAGTCATAATCATGGTAGTATTACATATTTATGTCTACACTATATGTATATGTAAAAGCACGGAAGATGGCTAATTATTTTTTTCTTAATATGCCGTTTTTAAATTTAAATCTTCACAAAATATTAGGGGTTTTTTTCCAACTTATATAACTTTTTCCCCATGAAATTCCTTTTTCGGATTGGTGTGTTATTTAAAAAAAAAGGGTACTTGTGACTTCTTCATTAGAATATATATATATATTTTTTTTCTAGCGTTAAAGGTTGTTTTAATTTTAACTCGATGAGAAAATCTTATGAAAATCTTATAAAATCACCCTTGACTCACGAATGGCCTTAGAACATCCTAATTGAAAAATCACTATCAAAACCTACCTTCATTCACGTTAAGAGTGTACTATCCTAGAGCTACTACGTGTTCACCATTAAATTCTATTAAAGAAAAAGAGTTCCCTGTAACCTTTTTTACAACTGAAGGTCAAAGTTAATATTAATTGTAAACTAAAATGTATACTTTTTCGAAAACTCGATCCTTCTTAACTTTGTATTTTATACTGGTATCTTGATGCGTGCATTACAAATTTGAATCATCGTGTAAGTATATAGATTTCGATACAAAAATATTACTAAACTATTAATGTTATCGTAAAACTGTATGTCATCTTGAATTCTCTTATGCTCCATCTTAAGGAAATCCTGAACAATTTCTGGTCCTCGTATAATATCAAACTTGCTGCAATTGCATAATCATCAAATCACAAATGATATGAAACCACATCTATAAAGGAAAAGTTAATGACAAAGTTAACATTTCTCGTATGACTATAAATGCTTTTGATAAGGTGACCTATGAAAAGTGATCATCATATAAACTCATAGACAACACTTCTGGCTATTCCATGGGTTAACCAATTTACCATCCCGTGATAACTAAATTCCCTTTTTTCGGACAGCATAAATTGATTTTTTCAGTGTGTCACAAACAACCCCCCATCAACTCATCTGCTTTGAACTTAAACATAGCTATAGGTCATAAACTTTCATTTCGAATCCAATTAAATTAAGAAACAAAGGGGCAACCTACACATCTAAACACCGAATTATAAGTAAAATTTGGCTTTACACTATATTGCTTTTATTTTATGTAAAATATATTTAAACTTATGGAGCTTTAGGCGGCTTATTGTTTAGTAACAATCTACGGCATTCAGCCAAGCAGCATCCAGAACTAGAAAACAAGACGAGATCCAAGAAGCAGCCAAGTATAAAAAATGTTGTACTATGCAATCCTCCACTTGTCCTATCTTGGACATGGTGTAAATTGATAAAACTTAGAAGCACTATGCAGCAGTTGGTGTACCACAAAATAGGAGATGGTCAAGCAATATGGCTTTGGTATGATAATTGGATGCCTGGGGGTGCTCTGATAGATAAATATGCCAATCGCATAATATATGATTCAGGGCCAGCAAAGGATTGTAAAGTGACTGATGTATTGGTAGATCAAAGGTGGAATCTGCCTCCTGCTAGAGCGTTGAGTCTTAGACAATGGCATGAATAAATGAAACCTATCTCTCCTCCTCAGGAAATGAGAGAAGATCAAGTGTTCTGGAGTTTAACAAATAAAGGTAACTTCACTATCAATGGCAACATCTGAGAACAAAACTGTTGTGGCAAAAAATTGATCGGGACCGAACGAGCGTCGGTTGGGACCGAACGAGCGTCGGTTGGGACCAAACGAGCATACGAGCATACCTGCAAAGCACAACACGAGCAAACGGTGACGCACCGGGACCCCCGAAGGGGGCTCCGGCGGGGAGTCTCCGATGCTTAAGTCAGTAAGCAATTTTGAGAGAATATCTAAAAATATTAGATCGTCAGAACTTACCATCTTCCCTATTTTCACTTCCATTTTATAGGAATGTATTAAAGGGTCGGTTACTTCCCCTTAATGGGGAGTTACTCTGATTAGTGGAGGTTGCCAGGATTTATTGGGTAGTTATATCTCATAATGAGATAGTGGGATAGTGGACAGGTAGGCAAGTGCCACTCCCATATCTCCAAGAATGCCACCTGGTGGTGACAAGCGTCACCTTCCCATTGGTAGGTATTTTTTACCCATATCATTTGCCCCCATTCCGTATTCTTTTGGGAATAAGAATGCGGAATTTAGGACGATTGTCGTAGCATCGAAGTGTATACTTTATTAAGGGATGCTCCGCGTTAGGAATCTAAACCAAAAGTGGTATATCTCACACATTGGTAGAGTGCATAAACTTTTGGTTTGGCAAAGGCGGGCTTGTCTACCCGGCCTGCCGAATACAGGCTTAGAAAGGCTCATCTACTCGATTGGCCGAGTAGAGGCCTTAAACGTGCTCGTCTACTAGGCTGGCCGAGTAGAGAGTATGGATGTACTTGTCTGCTTTGCTGGTCGAGTAGAGTCTTAAAGGAGCTCGTCTGTTTGGCTGTACAAGCAGAGAGACAGACTAATGTGCTCGTCACCTCGGCCTGGCAATTAGAGGCTTAGGACTCTGAAGGTGCTTGTCTGCTCGGCTTGGCGAGACGAGAGACTCTAATGTGCTCATTTGCTCGGGCTAGTGAGCAGAGGCTCAGAGGCTCTAAAGGCGCTCTTCTGCTCTGCTTGGCAAGAAGAGGCTTAGACCTCGAATAGAGCTCCTCTACTCGGCTGGGTGAGCAGAGGCAGATGGGTCTAATGTGCTCGTCTGTTCGGCTTTGCGAGCAGAGGCTTAAACCTCGAATAGAGCTCGTCTACTCAGTTGGGCGAGTAGAGATATAGGGGTCTAATGTGCTCGTCTGCTTGGCTTTGCAAGCAGAGGCTTAGACCTTGAATAAAACTCGTCTACTCAACTGGGCGAGTAGAGGCAGAGGGGTCTAATGCGCTCGTCTGCTTGGCAGAGGCTAAGATCAAGGAAGCTCGTCTACTCAGCTAGAGTAGAGGCATGGGTCTAATGCGCTCGTCTGCTCGGTAGAGGCTAAGACCGAAGGCACTTGTCTACTCAATTGGAGCAGAGGCATGGGGGTCTAATGTGCTCGTCTGCTCGGCAAAGGCTAAGATCAAGAAAGCTCGTCTACTCGGCTAGAGTAGAGGCATGGGTCTAATGCGCTCGTCTGCTCGGTAGAGGCTAAGACCGAAGGCACTTGTCTACTCAATTGGAGTAGAGGCATAGGCCTAATGCGCTCGTCTGCTCGGCAGAGGCTAAGACCAAATAAGCTCGTCTACTCGGCTAGAGTAGAGGCATGGGTCTAATGTGCTCGTCTGCTCGGTAGAGGCTAAGACCGAAGGCACTTCTCTACTCAGCTGGAGCAGAGGCATGGGCCTAATGCGCTCGTCTGCTCGGCAGAGGCTAAAACCAAAGAAGCTCGTCTACTCGGCTAGAGTAGAGGTATGGGTCTGTGCGCTGGTCTACTTGGCAGAGGCTAAGACCAAAGAAGCTCATCTACTCGGCTAGAGTAGTGGCATGGGTCTAATGCGCTCGTCTGCTCGGTAGAGGCTAAGACTAAAGAAGCTCGTCTACTCGGCTAGAGTAGAGGCATGGGTCTGTGCGCTCGTCTGCTCGGCAGAGGCTAAGACCAAGGAAGCTCGTCTACTCGGCTAGAGTAGAGGCATGGGTCTGTGCGCTTGTCTGCTGCGCAGAGGCTAAGACCAAGGAAGCTCGTCTACTCGGCTAGAGTAGAGGCATGGGTCTGTGCGCTCGTCTGCTGGGCAGAGGCTAAGACCAAGGAAGCTCGTCTACTCAGCTAGAGTAGAGGTATGGGTCTGTGCGCTCGTCTACTTGGCAGAGGCTAAGACCAAAGAAGCTCGTCTACTCGGCTAGAGTAGAGGCATGGGTCTAATGCGCTCGTCTGCTCGGTAGAGGCTAAGACCGAAGGCACTTGTCTACTCAGTTGGAGCAGAGGCATGGGCCTAATGCGCTCATCTGCTGGGCAAAGGCTAAGACCAAGGAAACTCGTCTACTCGGCTAGAGTAGATGCATGGGTCTGTGCGCTCGTCTGCTGGGCAGAGGCTAAGACCAAGGAAGCTCGGCTAGAGTAGAGGCATGGGTCTGTGCGCTCGTCTGCTGGGTAGAGGCTAAGACCAAGGAAACTCATCTACTCGGTTAGAGTAGATTCATGGGTCTGTGCGCTCGTCTGCTGAGCAGAGGCTAAGACCAAGGAAGCTCGTCTACTCGGCTAGAGTAGAGGCATGGGTCTGTGCGCTCGTCTGCTGGGCAGAGGCTAAGACCAAGGAAGCTCGTCTACTCGGCTAGAGTAGAGGCATGGGTCTACTGCGCTCACCTGCTCGGTAGAGGCTAAGACCGAAGACGCTCGTCTACTCGGCTGAGTAAGTAGAGGCTTTGATTAAAGTATCATCTTTTTGGTTTGCCAATGTTTTCAGCAAAGTGTATATGGGTAAATTTTGCCCCCCTGTCATGCTGGTTATCCCAAAGGTCATAAAATCCCATTCATCGAATTTTAATAGTAGCTCGATATAAGGAGAACTCATTTTATTTCTCTTCATTTCATTTTGAACGAGGTAGGAGTCCATCAGAGCTCTTCTGCTTGGTCCGGAGAGCAGTGAGCTAGGAATCCGAAAGATCTCTCCTCGATCTAACGAACAGAAATATGAGTCTATCAGAGCTCTTCTGCTCGGTCTAGCGAGCAATGAGCTAGGAATTCAAAAGATCTCTGCTTATTCTAACAAACAGAGATAATCCATCAGAGCCCTTCCGCTCGGTCTAGTGAGCAGTGAGCTAGGAATTCAAAAGATCTCTACTTAATCTAACAAACAGAGATAGTCCATCAGAGCTCTTCCGCTCGGTCTAGCGAGCAGTGAGCTAGGAATTCAAAGGATCTCTACTATGCGAGGCTTATGTGACTCGTCGAGAAAGGAGTATGAGTGCTCAATTAGGCCAAGGTTTAGGCGAACTCTTTATAGAGATGATCACGGATGCTCGGCTAGACCAACGTAATTGTCCTTGGTGAAGGGGTGCTGGATAGTGACTGGCACTGTCATGCTGAGCTTCTCAAAGTGTTGGTCATAAGTGGCAAGGGTACGATTGAGGCACCTACGAGTGAGCCTCGTAATATCTCTGAAGTCATTTATTCCTTAAATAACAATACTCCTCGTCGTCTAGGAAAAGTGATGTGGCCATTATAACGGTCAATGGTCTTGGTTCTTCTTGTGATGAAAATGGCAAGAGTATTTCTGTGAGGGGGAGTGTACGCTCTGTGCTAGAGTGGTCATAGTCTCATATACAAGTAGCCCCCCTGACTAAGAAGGTATAGATGCAAAGATGGTTTCTTAGTCACTATGTAGGGCTTGTAAACAGAACCGTTGTTTGTCGACTCGGTGAGACAAGTAGATAAAGCTAGGTAGTCTGGTCTATTTACTCGACTAGATAAGCAGATAAAGTTAGGGGACAATGGCCTGTCTAAGCAAGTAACAGACGTGGAGTCCGTCAAAGCAAGATGCCACTAGACGACTAACAAAGACGTTGTGGCATTTTGCCGATACACTGTGCAGCGATGTGCAATAGTGTGGCAAGAATACGGGCACGAGATCTCAATTTTGCCAAAGTTATAATCATAGGTTGTGGAAAAAATATAGCAAGAGAGCGTACGAACTCTTTAAGGCAACTATATTTTAGCACTAAAATTGAGAGAAGTAGTCATAGTCTGTGACACCATAATGACCGCATCGGTTAGACAGTTTGGGGTTGTTTCTAACGCAAGTGAGGGTTTGTAACAACTTAGATCACTCGTATGACCCGAATGGTTTTAGCCGATTGAAGCAATAGGATGATGATAGGCCGAATTGAATAAACAATTCTAGGTGTATTAAGCAATACAAAAGCGTATGCTAACCATGCCGGCACTTAAAGTCATTGCCCTTGTGTATTATGACGTGTACAAAAAAGCGCATATATATGCCTAAACATGTTCAAGCTTTAAGACACATGTTGCAAATATCAAATAAATAGAACTTTGTGGGTTCTAAGTTAGATATGCAAATTTATGGGCTAAAAACTTAAGTCCTTAAAAGGAAAGTGTGCACCTTATTTTTCCAATTGGTGGCTCAAGCTTTTCCCCTTCAGGCCATCAAGGCACTGCTGAAGCGCCGTCGCCACCGCTCGATTGCGCTTGGCGCTGTTCAGTGCAGACCGAAGGCAGTGGAGCGTCCAGTGAGACCGTGACAGCCCATCGTTTGGCAATCACAGCAATTGGACGCGACAATGACCATTAATGGTGACGCATGGTGGCGGTGAAGCTGCTATCTGGCGTGACTGCAGGGAGCTGGCCTGAGAAGTTGAAGCAGTGGCCTGTTCAAACGAATCCATGGCGTCCGCAAATCTTCAATGGCTGATGCGGCGACTGCGTTGTTACGGTGGGTGATTCGTGATTGGTGGCGAGTTTGACCCTGATTGGCCGAAGATTGAAGCGGCGATGAGGAGTCAGCTGGAGCGGTGGCGACAGCCTACCGTACGGTTGCGGTGGCACCGCTATTTGGAGGGGAGTTGTCAAGCCGCATTGGCGATAGTGGCCACCGACGGTGGATGTCTTTTGTGTCTTTTTTTTTTCTTTTCGTGTTGCAATTCCATGGTGATCGGAAGGTGAAGGCGCCGATTGAGGCGAGGGTGACCGGAGAAGGATGAGCCAGTACGGTGGCCCCATCGTGGCATCAGATCAGGGGGCGTCGGTCGTGATAATTATTGAGGCACCGATTGGGGTAGTTGTTGAGACGCCGTCATGGATTGAGGCTTCTCTTTCTCTCTCTGTTTTTCAGATATAAGTCGTCCATTGGCGCCGGCAATGATATACTCCGATGATTCTTTTTAATAATGGCAGCTGGATTGTAGTCTGTCTACCCATGGTGGAGGACCTTTGGTGATTTTGGGGCAAACGAGCGTAGGTCCGTTCGGCGATTGTTCAGAATAGAGGCGTCATTGTTGCATCTTGATAGAACGATGTGATGGCGCTACGGCCTGCTACGACTTCACCGTCTGAAGCGGTGGTCTTGGCGGCATTGCACATCTGGTGGCACTGAGGCGACGGGATGACTTACGGTAGCGGAGATCGAAGAGACGAACTAGACAGAATAGCGGAGATCGCCACTGTGGTTCTATCACCATCGGTGTCGCCTGTCGAATACTCTAATCCCAGCGCAACGCATGGTAGATGTGGCGTGATGCGTGCTCGATGATCGATGCTTCGTCGGAAGGGAGCTTCATTGGCGTCGCATGTATGTAGTGGCATAGACGCGAGAAGACGAAATGGACAGAATAGCGGTTATAGGCGTTGTGTCTCGCTGTAGCATCACCGTCATAGGCGGTGTTTCTGGTGGCGCCGGTGTTAATTGCTACCTTACCCTTTTTTTTTTTTTGCTGCTATGGCAGTTTTGCTGTAGCTGTGTGAGCGGAGGAGATACCCACCGATGACTGTTCTGGGTGGAGGCATTGCTAGTGGCACCGACGATCGGGGAAGGACGCGTTGTCTGCGGCAGCTCCTTGGTCTCGCGGCTCCAGTGGCGTGACTATTTTTTGTGGATCCTTTTTTGTGGTGGAGTGATTGGTATGGCGGTGGCAGACACGCTTTGGCAACGACGCTACCATTTTGACAGCGTGTGCTGTGGTGGTAACGCTGTTGGGGAACCAAACGATTGTACACTAACTGCCGTGTGAGCCACCATGTGGCCGCCTGTACTGCAGATGTTTCTTCTGTCGGAGAACTCATTTTCTTTTGCATCTTTTCGAATGAGGCCCTAACTGAGAGTGGGGGTTTCTCCGTGCCGGCAGTGGTGAGGTGGTAGCCTTGCATGGCTGGACGGAACATGGCCGCGCATGAGAGACACCGCTGATGGCTAGTGATGGCATGTTGATCCCACTTGCGCCGTTGGTCAGGTGTTTGCTTCAAGATCTGCTAGGTTAGTCGGTCCCACGGATGGCGCCAAAATGTTGTGGCCAAAAATTGACTGGGACCGAACGAGCGTCGGTTGGGACCAAACGAGCATACGAGCATACCTGCAAAGCACAACATGAGCAAACGGTGACGCGCCGGGACCCCCGAAGGGGGCTCCGGCGGGGAGTCTCCGATGCTTAAGTCAGTAAGCAATTTTGAGAGAATATCTAAAAATATTAGATCGTAAGAACTTACCATCTTCCCCATTTTTACTTCCATTTTATAGGAATGTATTAAAGGGTCGGTTACTTCCCCTTAATAGAGAGTTACTCTGATTAGTGGAGGTTGCCAGGATTTATTGGGTAGTTATATCTCATAATGAGATAGTGGGATAGTGGAAAGGTAGGCAAGTGCCACTCGCATATCTCCAAGAATGCCACCTGGTGGTGACAAGCGTCACCTTCCCATTGGTAGGTATGTTTTACCCATATCAAAAACAAATCAAGGTACCATGGTGGAAGTTAATATGGTTCAATGGACACATATTTAAAGGAGAACTGAGAACCAAAAACATACTCAAGAATTGGAATTGCATTACAGATGACACATGCTCTTTGTGCTTGACACACACTGAAGATGTGAATCACCTAGTTTTGGAGATGCACTTATACTGCCAACCTATGGAAACTTATCCTACAAAATTTACAAGCACCATATCAATGGAATTCCTGGGATGAGTTATTGAAATAAGCTATTGAGAACTTTAGAGGTAAAAGTTTTTGAGGGAGACTATGAAAGCTGGTGTTTGCAATTGCTATCTATATAATCTGGATGGAGAAGAATACGAGAATTTTTTAAGGCAAACAAAGAACAGAGGAAGAATTGGTACAGATAATCAAGCAAATGGTCCAATGGAGAGTAAGAGGATGGGTAAAAGTACATGAAAATGCTAGAAACGGAAATTTTTGCAATCTGTGGGGAATTAGTGTAGGCATCCTTTGGATTTAGTTGTAATAATAGAGATGGTAGAATTGGTGTGTAGACAGAATGTATAGCTGAGGAATAGCTGGGATATGAACGTTGATGTATAATGTTTCAATAATACAATGACATTTCACCAAAAAAAAAAAAGGTATAATGGCTGACAAATATTGCTCTTTTAATGGTTAATTGTGTGTACTTGATTGCTAGAGATATTGGCGTCAAAACGGCACAAGAAGTAAATTTTACTATTTCCATGAGATTGAAAGTTCAGTCGGGAAGTATTTGTAGTCGTTGCAATCATAAGTTTTCATATGGTTTGGAGCAAAACTATGAATAAAGTGATGATTTATAGCAACTTTATTGATATTATATTATGAGTATAATTTTCATTTTCGTACCCCTGTTCTTGCAAGTAGCTAGCTAGGTGGCAATAGTTCTCTTCTTAGTCATCCTCAAGCACAGAAAACCCACTGTAACAGTAATGATTATTACGCAGGAAAGTTGATTTTGTTGTTAAGAAATTAAAGAAAAGGGGGGCGTCTATGAACTAATCACCGATCAGTTTAGAATTCACGAATCAGGAGATACAAAAAGCCTTTTTTTGAGAGGCGAAAAAAGAGCATCCCTCCCCTTTGTCCAATCTTCTCTCTTCTCCTCATCCCGTGTCTGTTTCCGTCACCACCGCTGGCTTTCCCGATGTGTGGTGATGTGGTAATCCCTTAGTTGTTTTGATTAGGGTTTGTGTGAGATTAGGGTGGTTAGGGTGCGGGTGCTCCGTTGCGGCAGATGGTCTAATTCGAAGATCCGTTGCAGATCTGGCCCTGGGAATAGGCTGGGGCTTCAATGGAAGGGTAAGCCGTCCGATTCCTTGGGTGTTTTTACCGTTCGTGTGTCACGTTGCCACGAGTTAGAGAAGGCATGGGAGTCTAGGTCTAGGTTCTTTCTTCTAGGGTTTGTTTTCCCCCTTCCCCCCTAGTTGATCCACCTCCCTCTAGATTCTAGAAAGTTGTGTTGGTTGTGTTGTTGTGGTGTGGTTCTGCGGCTGTGGGAGATCGCGGCGAGTTTGATTAAGCTTGATTTGGTCGTTCCAGAGTCACGGTAGTGCAGCTTCGCGGCGAGTTTGTATACTATTTGCAGCAAGTTGTGGGAGATCATGGTTTGCCGTTGGTGAAGGTTGTATTTCTGTTGTGTTAAGGTGGTCGCCGGTGGTTTCGAAGGTTACCGGCAGCCTTTAGTTCCAGTTTCTTGTTGATTTGGAAGGTTTTTCATTCGGTTCTGGTTTGATGTTCCCTGGAATCGAGGGCGGCGTGTTGGTCGAAGACGGTGGTTTTCCGGGGCCGGAGTGGGTCACAGAGTTCGAGGACACGCGGCATCGACGGAGACACATGTCTGGCATAAAGTGTTGGAATTGGGTTTTAAACCCATTGTGGAGAAGTAACTTTGACTCAATTTTCAAATGGGTTCCAAACCATAGCTTGGTTAGGAACAAATTAATTCACGTTCATCTATTGGAATAGATGATCGTGGTATATTCACATGTTTAAAACGAATGAGAAGTGAATGAGAAAATTGAAGCTAAAGTTAGTGGTTCACCTTGAAAGGAAAAGAGTATCCCACATTGAAGAGATAAAGCCAATGTTGTCTCCTTATAAAGCTTAGCCTTGAGCTAAGGGATGGGCCCCTTGGGGGTACCCATGTTTTGTAAGGAGGGAGGACCTAGGTTGACCCAAGGTCCACCACACGCGCGCGCCGCCCGCCCCGCCCCGTCCCGGTCCGGTCCGTGGCCGTGGCTTGGGCTTGGGCTAGGCCCAATCAGGCTTTATTCTTTTTGGGACAAATAAATTTTATTTATTTAATTTCCTTTCCGAAAAGTTGTGACCTTTCCTTTCCAACCAACCAGCTGTGAAGAGTTGCACCCCCCAGTGAATACTCTGTGTATAAAACCGAGTCAGTTTACAGAAGTTAGGAACGAATTAAAATCCCGAAAATTTTCTTTTCTTCTGTACAAGAGTCTGTCCAGTTTTAAGTGTTCGTAAAAGAAGAAAGAGCTCTACCATTGTTTGGTTCGCCGGGTCTGGAAATTTGGTGTGCTACTATTTTCAGACGTAGCCGTTGTATCCTGGGAGACTATCGTCAAGAACCGTCAGCACCGTTGCGGGACGAATAAAGTCTTAAGGACAGTGAATCAAATTCACGCCTCGGCCCCTTTTTCCTTTGCTGTTCTGCTTTTCTGCAATCCTGTTGTGAGTTCATTTTAATTGTTCTTGCAAAGACTATATATGTTCTGTTTAGTAAACTATATTTCAGTATTTCGTACTTAATTGTTTTCTGCACAAGTATACACAAAGTATATATTTCGAACAACAATCTTAAGACTTTATTCCGCACTTTGTGTTGCATGTGTAGAATCATTGTTTTCGAATTTCGTAATAGTTTTTCTAAAACAGCGTTTTCAAAATTTCGTTTCATATTTTGATTCTGCAGTACTTTATACTAAAATTATTTTCAGTTTCTGAATTTAATTTTAGTGATTACTATACACTGTTTTCGTTATAGTTTTTTGTACTAGACTGGATTATTTTGCTTATTAATAGTTGTTATATTCTGTTGATAGATATAACAATGGCTACTAGCGAAACCAATTCGGAAAGTGGACCGGTTCATCCCAGCGGTGGGACTGTGTATGCGACACCTTACGTTGCACCTGCTCATGGTTCCGTTGGACTTGGTGAAAGACCGGAAAAGTTCAACGGAAAGGATTTTAAGAGATGGCAACAGAAAATGTTGTTCTATCTTACCACCTTGAACTTGGCAAGGTTCTTGCACGAGGATGCACCAGATCTTGGTGACAATCCTGACCGGCAAACAGTGGCTGCCGTGGATGCTTGGAAGCATTCGGATTTTTTGTGCAAGAACTACATCCTCAATGGATTGGACAATGCGTTGTATAACGTATACAGTCCAATGGCCAATGCGAAAGCATTGTGGGAATCCTTGGAAAGGAAATACAAAACGGAAGATGCCGGCTCAAAGAAATTTGTAGTCGGCAAATTCCTTGATTTCAAGATGGTGGATTCCAAGACTGTGATTAGTCAAGTCCAAGAGTTTCAGCTAATCCTCCATGATATTCATGCGGAAGGGATGGTACTTGGAGAATCTTTTCAAGTGGCTGCGCTAATTGAAAAATTGCCACCTACTTGGAGAGATTTCAAGAACTATTTGAAGCATAAGCGCAAGGAGATGAAGCTCGAGGATTTGATCGTCAGATTGAGGATTGAGGAGGATAATCGCCAGTCCGAGAAGAAGGCCGGTAATTATCATCATGAGGCCAAGGCAAATGTGGTCGAGCAAGGTCCATCAAAGAGGAGGAAAATTTCCGATTCCGATGGTCCAAGCGGAGCAAGCGGCTCAAATTTCAAAAGCGGTGAGAAGAAGAAGTTCAAAGGGAATTGCTTTGGGTGCGGCAAAGCTGGCCATCGTGCTAAGGATTGTCGCAAGAACAAAGGAAACTTTAAAGGAAAGAATTCTCAAGCCAATGTGACCGAAGTTACCAAAATCACCGAGGACGTGACAGATTTGAATTTATCTGCGGTGGTATCCGAAGTCAACTTGGTTGGAAATCCCAAACAGTGGTGGGTAGACACAGGCGCTACTCGACATGTGTGCTCCGAGCGAAGTATGTTTACTACATATGAGAGCGCCAACAACGAGAATCTGTTCATGGGAAACTCTTCTTCTTCAAAGGTGCTAGGAATGGGCAAGGTGGTCTTAAAGATGACATCCGGAAAGGAATTGAGTCTCAACAATGTGCTTCATGTGCCAGACATTCGGAAGAATCTAGTGTCAGGCTCATTGTTGAGTAAGAATGGTTTCAAGCTAGTGTTTGAGAGCGATAAATTTGTACTCACTAAAAGTGGGATGTTTGTAGGAAAAGGGTACTTATGTGATGGTCTGTTTAAGTTAAATGTAATGACCATCGTGCCTAAAGTTGTACCAAATTCCGATATTAATAAAATTATTTCTTCTGCTTACTTGTTGGAATCTCCTAATTTATGGCATCGTAGATTAGGTCATGTAAATTATGGTTCCATACAAAAGCTAGTGAAAAATGGTTTTTTGCCTAAAATGAATTTTGACTCACATAAAGCATGTGAAATTTGTGTTGAAGCTAAAATGGCAAAAACGTCTTTCAAGTCAATTGAAAGAAGTACGGAACCTTTAAGTCTAATTCATAGTGACATATGTGACTTAAAGGTGGTACAATCTAGAGGAGGAAAAAAGTATTTTATTACTTTTATTGATGATTGTACGAGATTTTGTTATGTATATTTGCTTAGAAGCAAGGATGAAGCCTTGGAAGCATTTATGCAATACAAAATTGAGGTTGAAAATCAACTTAGCAAGAAAATCAAAGTACTAAGAAGTGATAGAGGCGGAGAATATGTTTTCCCTTTTGAAAAATTTTGTGCCGATCACGGAATCATTCATGAGACCACGGCACCGTATGCGCCTCAGTCAAATGGAATTGCTGAGCGGAAAAATCGTACTTTAAAGGAAATGATGAATGCTTTGTTGATAAATTCTGGACTACCGGATAACTTGTGGGGGGAAGCGGTCTTAACCGCAAATCATATACTTAATAAAGTACCTCACAAGAAGTTGCAAAAGACACCTTATGAGCTATGGAAAGGTCGTCCTCCTTCTTTCAAATATCTTAAAGTGTGGGGGTGTCTAGCAAAGGTAGCTATCCCACCACCTAAAATGGTCAAAATAGGACCTAAAACGGTCGATGGGATTTTTATTGGATATGCAAGCCATAGCTCGGCATATCGGTTCTTAGTGCATAAATCTGAAGTTGACGATATACACGTCAACAGCGTGATGGAGACAAGGAATGCACATTTCTTTGAAAATGTATTTCCTTATAAAGTTGCACAAGAACGAAGTTCTTTAGAAAGAACTAATAAGGACAAAGAACCCTCACAAGAGGAAGATGAGCCAAGACGTAGCAAGAGAGCTAGAACGTCTACATCTTTTGGTCCTGATTTTCTAACATATTTGTTAGAAAATGAGCCTCGTACTTATAGTGAAGCAATGTCGAGTCCCGAAGCTCCTCATTGGAAAGAGGCTATTAATAGTGAAATAGAATCCATCATGCTAAATCATACATGGGAACTGGTGGATCTTCCTCCTGGAAATAAACCATTAGGGTGTAAATGGATTTTCAAGAGAAAGATGAAAGCTGATGGAACGATCGAGAAATATAAGGCCCGACTAGTTGTCAAGGGATATAGACAAAAGGAAGGCCTTGATTATTTCGACACATATTCACCAGTTACAAGAATAACATCCATTCGAATATTGATAGCTATTGCAGCTATTAATAATCTTGAGATACACCAAATGGATGTGAAAACAGCTTTCCTAAATGGAGATCTTAATGAAGAGATCTATATAGAGCAACCCGAGGGGTTTGTAGCTCCTGATCATAAAAGGAAGGTGTGCAAGCTTGTTAAGTCACTTTATGGACTAAAACAGGCTCCGAAACAATGGCATGAAAAGTTTGATAAAGTCATGATCGAAAATGGCTTTAGAATCAACGAATGTGATAAATGTGTCTATGTTAAAGGCACGGAAAAAGGATATGTCATTGTTTGCCTTTATGTGGATGATATGCTCATTATCGGGAGCAATGATGAATTCATTAAGGCTACAAAGAAAATGTTGGCCAGTAAATTTGATATGAAAGATATGGGTGTGGCTGATGTTATACTTGGTATGAAAATTACCAAAACATCAAATGGACTAGTCTTGTCACAATCTCATTATATTGAGAAAGTGCTAGACAAATTTAAAAGTTATGATAATAGTCCAGTTAAGACACCACTAGATGTAAATTTACATCTAACAAAGAATACTGGTGAAGGAATATCTCAATTAGAGTATTCGCGTATAATTGGTAGCCTAATGTATATCATGAATTGCACGAGACCCGATATAGCATATGCTGTCAGTAAACTGAGCAGATATACTAGCAATCCAGGGAAGAATCATTGGATAGCTATTGTAAGAGTTTTAAGGTACTTAAAATATACCTTAAGCTTTGGGCTGTATTATACAAGATATCCAGCTGTATTAGAAGGATACAGTGATGCCAACTGGATATCAGATTCTAATGAAACAAAATCCACAAGTGGATATGTGTTTACATTAGGAGGAGCAGCTATTTCTTGGAAATCCTCTAAACAGACATGTATTGCTAGATCCACTATGGAATCTGAATTCATTGCTTTAGATAAAGCAGGAGAAGAAGCGGAGTGGCTTCGTAATTTCTTGGAGGATATTCCAAATTGGCCTAAGCCTGTGCCACCAATTTGCATACATTGTGATAGTCAATCTGCAATTGGAAGAGCACAAAGCAGTATGTATAACGGCAAGTCTAGACACATACGTCGCAGACACAATACCGTTAGACAATTACTTTCTAGTGGAATTATCTCTATTGACTATGTGAAGTCAAAGGATAATATTGCGGATCCGTTAACGAAAGCTTTGACTAGAGAGAAAGTAAATGTGTCATCAAGGGGAATGGGTCTTAAGCCTATGAACTAAAGAGTTGCCATAATGGAAACCCTACCTAGCTGACTGGAGATCCCAAGATCTAGGTTCAAAGGGAAAACCGAATTATGTAAATGCGACTCAGACAGAGCACTGTGGGGGGTTAAAACCCTCATATCCATTCCTATGATGAGAAGACAGTGGCACCTACAAAAGGTTAGGTTAAGCTATGCTTTTAATGACTCTTATATCTTGGAAATCTAAGTGGGGGTGCGGTAGGAACCTCTTAATAAGAAGTCACCTATGTGAGTAAGAAGTGGGGCCGCTTCTATGAGAATTGTAAGGCTGAATTCTCAAAGAGTACTCATGAAAACCAGGAGTTGTTCAGGGCCAAAATGAACACAACAATGAGAACCTCAAAACAATGTTTGAGCGATACTGTGTGAAGTTCTATTGTCTCGGTTTACACTAAGGGTTGAACAGTTCAAGACATCATGTTCACTGGTTAACCAGTAAATCCGATAGTTCTCACTAGGGAAGGTTCAAGGCCATCGGCTACCTATCCCGATGCAGTGTCGTTCTAAAGAACTCTTTCTTATGTCAGTGTTTCTGTGCGTATAGAGTCCAGTCAATTTTCTATTCATGTGGGGGATTGTTGGAATTGGGTTTTAAACCCATTGTGGAGAAGTAACTTTGACTCAATTTTCAAATGGGTTCCAAACCATAGCTTGGTTAGGAACAAATTAATTCACGTTCATCTATTGGAATAGATGATCGTGGTATATTCACATGTTTAAAACGAATGAGAAGTGAATGAGAAAATTGAAGCTAAAGTTAGTGGTTCACCTTGAAAGGAAAAGAGTATCCCACATTGAAGAGATAAAGCCAATGTTGTCTCCTTATAAAGCTTAGCCTTGAGCTAAGGGATGGGCCCCTTGGGGGTACCCATGTTTTGTAAGGAGGGAGGACCTAGGTTGACCCAAGGTCCACCACACGCGCGCGCCGCCCGCCCCGCCCCGTCCCGGTCCGGTCCGTGGCCGTGGCTTGGGCTTGGGCTAGGCCCAATCAGGCTTTATTCTTTTTGGGACAAATAAATTTTATTTATTTAATTTCCTTTCCGAAAAGTTGTGACCTTTCCTTTCCAACCAACCAGCTGTGAAGAGTTGCACCCCCCAGTGAATACTCTGTGTATAAAACCGAGTCAGTTTACAGAAGTTAGGAACGAATTAAAATCCCGAAAATTTTCTTTTCTTCTGTACAAGAGTCTGTCCAGTTTTAAGTGTTCGTAAAAGAAGAAAGAGCTCTACCATTGTTTGGTTCGCCGGGTCTGGAAATTTGGTGTGCTACTATTTTCAGACGTAGCCGTTGTATCCTGGGAGACTATCGTCAAGAACCGTCAGCACCGTTGCGGGACGAATAAAGTCTTAAGGACAGTGAATCAAATTCACGCCTCGGCCCCTTTTTCCTTTGCTGTTCTGCTTTTCTGCAATCCTGTTGTGAGTTCATTTTAATTGTTCTTGCAAAGACTATATATGTTCTGTTTAGTAAACTATATTTCAGTATTTCGTACTTAATTGTTTTCTGCACAAGTATACACAAAGTATATATTTCGAACAACATAAAGGGATGTGGCTGGCAATTTGTTGGAGTCTTTTTATTGGCTGTCTTCTTTTCATTTGATCCCGTTCTTTTTGTTGTTATCTCTTCCTCTTTGTAGTTAGTCTTTATCTGCTTTTGTGCTGTTAAATTTTTTTTTTTTTTGTGGTTAGTGTTATTGTTTAGTTTATTTTATCGCAATGCCTATCGGATGGGGGTGTCATCCGACTGTCTTTTACTTGCCTTTTGGCGTGCTCTGTAACTTCCTGTATTTATCTTGGTATATATTTCTACTCTTCTCTAAAAAAAAAAAATATTCACGAATCACCGCATTATGTCTATAGTACTTGACTGTTGTTACAAGGGTGCATGTTAGGAGCATGAATTTCTTATATTCATTCTATGGTAAGTCATGTATAACAATAGCCTAATAGATCTTTCACACCGGTGTTGAAGTGTTGGTACTACTCTTGAACTTAAAATGCAATGTTGGAGGCTTGGACATATCTAAGCTGCAGTATTTTATTGATAATTTGCCTATTTTCTTTGAGATGAATTGTTTGAGTACATCTTAAGAAATAGTCAAAGGTGACAATAACTAGAGTTTAGAAACTAATACGCGCTTCCTTTTGTCCTTTAACTTTAGGACATTTAAAAGCATAGAGATAACGACTTGCATGCTCTTGGCACTACCATAAATATGACATGACATCCTTTAAATATTATGGCAATAGTTCACCTTTTTGTGTATCCGAAGCTGTGACAAATGACTTATTGTTCACATCAGATTGACCTTGGCTCTTAAGCGTGAAGCAACATCTATTTGCTCAAGAAAACTAATGAAATAAGGTAATGAAGGTAGCATTGCCTTCATATCGTAGTTTGGATTGTATGATGGTTGATCAAGCATGACTTAAGCTGTAAACTTTCACAGCAGACCATGCATCTCAATCAAACAATACATGTCATAAGTAATATCTATATATACCCGTCTCGCTCCAAAAGGGAGTTACTGTTGCACCAAATGTCTAACACTAATTATGAAACTTAAGTCGCAAAACCCAAATTTGTAGATGTTGCTCGCTAACTAAGCAGAGCACCATGGTAGACAAACTAGTAGTCCTCTTATAGTGGTGAGTCAATGTCATCTTATTATCATACAAGATAATTAGATAAACATGCTTATTCACACTTAAATTGTTTGTTGTTCTTTTATGGCCTTACCATCAGCACTTTGTCTTTTTAGCGCCAACGATGATTGGAGGTACCTTGAAGTTATTTAGTAATACATTAAAAGATACCTTTTTTGGATTAGAGTGTCATTAAAAAATAAAGACTTTTTAATGAGATATCAAGCTTATTTTCTTAGAATACATAAAGTGGAATATATGATTTTATTAGAGCTAAGAGTTGTTTTTACTTTTTACTAAAGAACAAAGGAAAGATCCTATAAAAACCTTATAAATCGCCCTGAACTACTGCTACGTAATCTCTAAACATCTTTACTAAAAAAATCATACCAAAACCTACACCCATCCACGTTAAAATTAAACTACCCTATAGCTACTACATCTTTTCCATCAAATTTAATTAAAGGAAACAACTAGCATACAATAGAGTAGCCTTTGAATCACTTTATTTATATACTTATTTAAATAAGAGTACATTAGCATATAGAAGCTATCCTGAAATTGAGGTTTATTTATAGGTTTTGAATACATACATAATGGTTTCAGGAAGCAATCGTAAAACTGGAGTTATTTAGAGCCCAAACATACATAACCTCAAGTAGGACTTTATATATGGGACATAATGTCGGTCAGAATATGGTCTAAGAAACGAATAGTAATAAGGCTCAAATAACCCAAACATGAAACCAAAGCCCGCAGTGTGTGTCCATGGTACCGGAGCCTATAAGATGACTAAGTTGCCTATGTGTCCTCATTGGAGGAATCAGGTCGGACGTAGTTCCAATCAGATCTGCTGAATATTTATCAATGACAATTATATGCGTTGAATTTTGACAATCATTCTCCAACATGTTTGCTTTCTCTTTCTTTTCTTTTACTTCTTCACTTTTTCGAGATTGAATAAATGACGATCCTGATTTCATTTTTCATGTATCTTCGAGACTTTGGTTCCTATGAGAGGGAACCCTTCTTATGCTGGGTTGACTTTGCATCAATACTTGGGACATAGGTACATATAAGGAGATTACCCGCTCGAAAGTTAGAGATCTACAGTTCCAAGAAGAAAGACTAAACTGTTTAGGCACAAAGGACTAGTAAGTGGAAAAAGTCTAGTATAGGGTAATCAGGATATGCGGTGGCCAAAAAATGGCCTCCAATGTAACACCCCGGAATTTCCGAAGCGTTAGTCAATCAATCGATCGATCACTTAGTGGTACAGATATCTCTATCCCTTAAAATAGAATCAATGTACACCAAAGCTTCTACAATTGCCAAACTAATAATCTAGTGGTTTAAGTATACAAAACAAAATTTCAAAATGTTTTCCCTCGTCGGGGCTTAACTAACAAAATAAAAGAAACTACATTTATTCCAAATCCAAGCTCTAACTCTCCCAACTAATCTATTGGCGACTATTACCTGTAGAAAGGAACAGAAAAGAGGGTGAGCTTTCAGGAGCTCAGTAAAGTCGCTCCAAAAATACAAGCAATTTAGAATTTATTTAAATGGCAATATAGGAAAAGATTCAACTCAATCTCTTAGATCAGAAATAAATAAAAAGTAATTTTGATTACATTATAAACAACATATATGGCATATTGAACATGAGTAAATTTATAAAGCCACACAGGCAGTGCAGGAAAACACTTAACAAAGTCACACATGCAGTGCAGGGTAATCACTTAGGAAAGCCACAAAGCCGATGCTCACTAACACTGTGGTTACATATGCATATAAATACTAGCTAGACCATTAAGGTACTAGCATCTCCCGAAATAACATACCATTTTTATATCACCCCCGATACAGACCATCCGTATAGCGCCTCAATACACTAACTCATGTCAATATACATAGTACAATAACCACAAATTCAATGAATAAATCAATGCTCAATGAGAAATGAATAATGAACATCAATAAGAATTTTTAACAAACACTTAAGGCTCAAAGCAAGGGTTGAAAGGCAATAAAACATTCTTGTATCAATGTAACAGAGTCCAAAGAAATAACGATAGCAAATCAGAATAACATACAAATCAACTAGAGGAGCTAGATTCAGATAAAAATCCCTTACCTCGGTTCAAGCTATAGTAATCTTAACCGAATACTCATCAGTGTTGACCTAAACAGAATAATCATATTATCGGAATAAAATTTATTTTATGATATTGTAAATCTAGCACCAATCACTCCTACTCTTAGAACGACCCGCTCGTCGATTATGCAAAATTTTTAAAATACCTCTCGCACGAAAAATTATCCAAAACACCCCTCGTGTCTAAATCAAAAATATATCTTCTGTATAAGTATGATCCTTAAAATACTCTTACTGTAGTTGAATTTTTACCAAAACAGCCATTCGATAGGTAATTTTACAAAAAAAACCCTATCGGGTCACAAACTACCAAAATATCCTTCGGTTGCCCTGTTTTGAAAAATTCCCAAAAAATACTTTAAAACACTCTTTTAAGAAAACCGAAGTTGTTATTATTATTATTATTGGGACTAAAAATTTTTTTAGAATATTTCCGTTCAAAAATCCATAAATCGCTAATCGGATCAAGCATTCAAAGGCCGATTCTGGTTAAAATAGCTATTAGCCTCAAATGCTACAAAATTTTACACATCGAACAATTTCTATAATATAAGGTTCCCCTAAAAATTTCAGATAAAAAAAATCTGATTTGATACCTTAATTAAATTCGAAACTTCTCAGTATTGATAAATTATTTAACGCTCTTCGGGGCCACGGGAAAATCTCAAAATATTTGACAAGGTAGATCTCTTAAAAATATACGGGTCTCTTCTCTGAACTTTGTGTAAATCAGTCGATAAATGGCTTTCAAAAATCCCAACAGGGACAGCTAAAGGAAATCCCACTTTTATCGACACTCACACTAACTATTCAAGATTAAAAACACACTGGACAAACCTTTTTACACAGACAAACACACAGTCTTCTTCTTCCTGTGGACTTAACTGATTTTGATAACTCCAACATTACTATTCCTTACATTAATCTAACACTGCTATTAAGCTAATTTTCAGGTTCAATCATAGTCAAACTTTGACGTGGAATATTTCTTAGATTGGACTTTGGACTTTGGACTTTAGACTTGGACTTGGACTTGGACTTGGAGTTGGAGTTGGACGTTAATCTGAACTAAGATTTGGATTTGGACTTAACGTATACTTTATCTTGGTGTAATTTATTTCTTGAATCTAAGTCTTTCTTAAAGATCTCCAGAAAATTCAAGTAAAGAACAAACCGAAAAATGTTTTTCTTTCGAAGCCAAAAAAGTTTTCATTCGAAGCAAACTAACTTTTCATTCGAAGCCAAAAGAGTTTTCATTCGAAGCAAAGTAACTCTTCATTCAAAGCCAAAAGATTTTTCATTCGAAGTTATCCTTCAGTCTCTTTTATTCAAGTTTTCATTCGAAGCAAAAAATGTTTTCATTCAAAGCAAAGTGACTTTTCATTCGAAGCAAAAATGTTTTCACTCGAAGCAAAGTGACTTTTTATTCGAAACAATCCTTCAGTGCCTTTTCATTCTTGTTTTCACAAAGTTTTCGGTCGAAGCCAAAGTTTTCTTTTAAAGAAACGTTTTCATTCGACCGAATTCTTCAGAGTTGATTTTCATTTGAATCAACTCATTTTCATTCGAATCAAAACTTGTGTTATCCCTCTTTAACGGTCTTTTCTCTTCAAGTATAAAAAGGTGTCTTGAGAGCATTTATTGCTAACTTGGCTAATCTCTGAAAAATCGTTCTCTCACTTCTCAAAATACTCTCTCATCTTATTTCACTCTTTCATCTTTTTTTCTTGACTGAGTTCATACTTTGAGAATTTGAAAAGCAAGCTTCTTGGTTTAGTTCTTGAAAGATTATAGATCGTCCTACCTAAGAAAGCTTAGCCTTGCTGTATTCATTGTAAATCTACTCAAGAAGGAGTTTTGTTGTTGTATCTCAATTGTAAATCATTTTTCATTTGTAATAGTTAGAATTTTTTGAAGGGTTTCAGAATCTGTACTGTGGTTTGAGTTAGCACCCTAAGCTAACTTGTTAGTGAAATGTTTGTGTAGGTCGGGGACTAGACGTAGGCTGGTGGGGCCGAACTAGTATAAATCTCTGTGTTGATTTATATTTACTGTTCCTATCATTGCTTTGTAAATTTAGTTTTTAAATTTCTGCTCAATCTTGTAAACACCTATTCACCCCCCCCCCCCGGTCCTCTAGGTGTGTTAAGGGACCTACAAGTGGTTTTGTTTGTGACTTCACAGTCAAGAGCTAAAGATCTCATTATGGAAGAAGGTTCAGCAACCACTAGACCACCCTTTTTGAAGAGCGACAACTATAGCTATTGGAAAAATCGGATGAGATATTTTCTGAGACAGGACACTCATGTCTGGTACGTCGTAGAGAATGGTCCTATTATTTCCATGAAGGATGGACCAAACGGAACCAAAGTTCCCAAAGGAATTCTCAAAATGGATGCTCATGAGGCACAACTTTTCTCCATGGACGACAAAGCAAAGAACATCATCAGCTATGGCCTTGACATGAATGAGTGTAATCGTGTCTCAATGTGTGAGATAGCTAAAAAAAATATGGAGGCTGCTTGAGGTTATTCACAAAGGTACCAAATAAGTAAAGGAGACCAAGATTAACATGTTAGTCCAGCAGAGGCCTTCAAAATGAAGGAACACGAGTCATTAAATGAGTTGTACTCCAGATTTACTCTCATCATAAATGGACTCAAGCTCTTGGGAAAATCATACCCAGAAAAGGAGATTGTAAGAAAAGTTCTTAGATCTCTTCCCAAGAGATGGGAAGCAAAACTCACAACCATTCAAGAAGCCAGAGATCTGAATGTGCTGAAGTTGGAAGAATTGGTGGGTTCTCTAATGACTCATGAAATCACGATGAAGATTCATGACGAGGAAGAGACCACTTCGAAGAAGAAGAACCTAGCTCTCAAAGCTGAGGCCTCTCATGAACCTGCCGAAAGCAGCGATGACACTGATCTAGAAATGGCACTCATCACTCGTAAATTCAAGAAGTTCCTTACGAGCCGTCGAGATGGAAAGATCAGGAGAAGTTTGACAACTCAGTCACGTCAAAGAAACAACGGTGACTGGAATGCAAGGGAAAATTCGGACGGTTTGCTATGAGTGTGGCAGATCTGGACACATCAAAAAGTAATGCCCGCAACTCAAGAATAAGTCAGCAAGCAGCAGCGGCCGAGATATCAAAGAAAAGAAATTCAAACCCAGAAAAGCTCTGTTGACTTGAGATGATTATGACGAAAGTGATAAAGAGACGAGCGAAGACGATGACGTAGCTCCGTTATGCTTCATGGCCAAGGATGATCACTCTGATGAGGTAATCTCTACTGAAAATAGTGCTTATAATAAACTTGAGTTAGCTTTTCTTGAACTCAGTAAAAACATGAGAAGCTAAAACTTAAAAACACAACTCTTAAAAAGAAGGTTCTTTCTTTGTTAAACACTGTTGAAGAGCTAGAAGGTGAAAAGGAAGAGCTAGACGAAAAGTTGATTTCTATATTGCTGAAAATGGTTCTTTAAAAGATAATCTGGTTGTTTCTAGGAAAAAAAAATTCTTATTTTCTTTCGGAAATCCAATCTCTCAGAAGTGTAAAAATCCCTGAAGAAAATGAGCTTTTAAAATCACAACTGGAGAATATTTCTACACAAAAGGGAATTTAGAAAAAGAGATTGAGGATCTGAATCTCACACTTTCAAAATTTACACAAGGAATAGAGAATTTGGATTTACTTTTGGTAAGACAAAGATGTGTTTTTGAAAAAAGTGAAATTGGTTATGATCCTTGAAAGAAGCAAAAAGATTATAAAAATTTCTTTAACAAAAATCTAGCTACTTGCTCACCATTCACACTTTGTACAGTGTGCAACAAGAAGGGTCACTTAGTTAAAAATTGTCCTCTTAAAATAGCTAACAACCAACTATCCTTCTCTGTCAATAAAAACAAAATAAAGCAAGTCTGGGTGCCAAAATCTTGTTTATCTATTCTTCCAGGACCCAAGAAAGTGTGGGTACCTAAAGGAACGAAACCAGAATCTGTTATAGGTATGCTTGAAAGCATAGGTGGATTCAAACAAATGGATCCTCGACAGCAGATGTTCAAGGCATATGACAGGTGACCGTTCCCCGTTCTCTCATATCATTCCGAGGGATGGCGGTCTTGTCACTTTCGAAGACAACTCAAACGGAAAAATCATCGGTAAAGGTAAAATTGGTATTGGTTCAATGTCCATTGATAATGTGTCTTTAGTTGACGGTTTAAAATTTAATTTGATAAGCATCAGTCAACTAATCGATAGTGGACACAAAGTTCATTTTGAAGGTGACCACTGTCTGATCAGTCATGCCTCAGATTGAGGCACTTTGGTTGGTAAGAGAGATGGTAATATTTATACTTTATCTTTTAATGCTTTTGACGTTTCTCAAGAAATTTGTCTTTCTGTTCAGCAAATTGACATTTGGTTGTGGCATCGTAGACTAGGTCATGTGCATTTGGATCTAATCAAGAAACTTCTCTCGAAAGAGCTTGTCAAAGGCTTACCAAAGTTAAAGTTTGTCAAGGATAAGGTTTATGATACCTGTCAATACGGCAAACAGTAAAAAACATATCTTCAAGGCAAAAATGTTGTTTCTACCTCTTGCCCTCTTCAACTTCTTCATTTAGATCTTTTTTGGCCCAAAAAGAAATGCTAGCCTAGGTGAAAATTTTTATGCTTTCGTCATTGTTGACGATTTTTCAAGATACACCTGGGTTTTTTTTCTAACTCATAAGGATGAAGCTTTTGAAAAATTCTTTAACCTCGTGAAGCTTCTACAAAATGAGAAGGAGTTGAAACTTGTGAAAATCCGAAGTGATCATGGCGGTGAATTTGAAAAAAAATTTATACCTTTTTGTGATCAAAATGGCATTGCTCACAAGTTTTCTGCTCCTCGAACTCCCCAACAAAATAGGGTTGTAGAGAGAAAGAATCATGTTCTTCAAGAAATGGTCAGAACAATGCTTCATGAAAATTCTTGGCCAAAATATTTTTGAACTGAAGTCGTCAGCACTTCTTGTTACGTATTGAACCGGGTACTTATCAGGACGACTCTTGATAAGACTCCTTACGAACTTTTCTCAAATCAAAAACCAAAAATCAATTATTTCAAGGTTTTCAGTTGTAAATGCTTTATTTTGAACAATCGTGAGAACTTAGGTAAGTTTGATGCAAAGTCTGAGGAGGGTATTTTTTTTTGTTATTCATTAAAGAGTAGAGCATATAGAGTTTATAATCGTAGGACTCTTGCAATTGAAGAGTCCATGCATGTTGTATTTGAAGAATCTAACGCTGAAAATTCAAGTAAGCATGCAAGTGATGATGGCGAGGAACTCTCTCTCGACTTAAACAACAAGTTAGATGTTTCCTCAAATGAAGTAGAGTGTTCAACGTCATCTCAAAAAGAAAATGCTCATAATCAACCGCTCCCAAAAAGCTAGAGATATTCCTTAGCCACCCGAAGGAGCAAGTAATCGGTAATGTTGAGCGTGGAGTAACGACACGATCGTCGGTAAATCTTTTATGCATTGATTTTGCCTTCCTCTCTCAAATAGAGCCTAAAAACATTTCTGAGGCTCTAAAAGATGACGGGTGGATTCATGCCATGCAAGAGAAACTGAATCAATTTGAAAGAAGCGATGTTTGGTCTCTAGTCCCACCTCCTGTTCAACAAAAGGTCATTGGCACCAAGTAGGTTTTTCGAAACAAACTTGATGAAGATGGCCATATTGTTCGCAACAAGGCTAGACTAGTAGCCCAAGGATACAATCAAGTTGAAGGGGTTGATTTTGATGAAACTTTTGGCCCTGTTGCTCGACTTGAAGCTATCCAAATGTTCTTGGCGTTTTCATGTCACATGAATTTCAAACTTTTTCAAATGGACGTGAAAATTTCTTTCTTGAATGGGGTTATTCAAGAGGAAGTTTTTGTTAAACAACCTCCTGGTTTTGAAAATGAAAAATACCCTAATCATGTTTTTAAGCTGAAAAAGGCATTGTACACTCTTAAACAAGCTCCTCGAGCTTGGTACGATCGTCTTAGCAGCATTCTGATTGATCATGGATTCTCTCGTGGCAAAGTCGATACTACTTTTTTTACAAAATCTCAAAATTCTCATATTCTTATAGTTCGAATTTACGTTGATGATATTATTTTTGGAGCTACTAACAATGATCTGTGCCAAGAATTTGCTGAGAGTATGGGCAGGGAATTCGAGAATATCTCTCTGGGACTATAAATTTAGGACTTTAGTATCCGCGTAATTCTTCCATCGATCTGGTAGGTTTCTCTGATTCTGATTATGCCGGATGTCTTATCGATCATAAAAGTACTAGCGGTACTTGCCAGTTTCTTGGTGATGCATTAGTGTCGTGGCACAACAAGAAACAGATATATGTGGCACTTTCCACAGCAGAGGCAGAATATGTTGCGGCTGGCAGTTGTTGTGCTCAAGTTATTTGGATGCGTCAAACTTTACGTGATTTTGGTGTTTCTGTAGATAATATTCCCATTATGTGCGATAGTAGTAGTGCTATTGATATCAGTAAAAATCATGTTCAACAGTCTCACACTAAGCACATTGAAATTCGTCACCACTTTCTTCAAGACAACATTCAAAAAGGTTTAATCGAACTCAAGAAAGTTAGTTCGGGAGATCTGCTAGCAAATATTTTTACCAAACCTTTAGCTCAATCTAGTTTTTGTTCTCTTCATCGCCGCTTAGGGATGTGTGATCTGAGCTGATTTTTTTTTTTTGTCGAATTTTTTATTATTTTATTTTAGTTTTTCATTTTTTCAGTCGAAGGGAACCTTTTTCCTTCGAATGAAAAGTTTTCCTTCGAAAGGAAACTTTTCATTTGAAAGAAAACTTTTCATTCGAATGAAAAGTTTTCATTCGAACGAAAAGTTTTCATTCGAATGCAAAGTCTGCTTTCTAGTCATGTTAACCTTTTTACAGGTTTCAGTCGAATGTAAACTTGTTTTCATTCGAATGAACACTCAGTTTCATTCCAATGAAAACTCGATTTCATTTGACCAAAAATTCTTCTCTATATATACCGCAGTCATTCTTTTTACTTTTACCGTTTTTACTGTCTACAGTTCATCTTTTTTTACTGTCAAAACTTTTTCACTCTTTTCACACACTTTTCAACGCTTTCTACGATGGACCCATCCACACGCCCTCGAAGTCATTGTCACCTTGTCCTACAGGAAACATCAGACAATGACGAACCTGAAGTCATTCTCCCTCTGTCTCGTCGTAGTACACGGGCTGCTGCTCAGGCTGTTGCTGGTGCATCTGCTCATGTGCCACCACCATCCACCATTCGTCCATCTACTCTAGGTACAGTTGCTCATCCTCCTCCTCCGCATCCTCCGTATGCTCCCTCTTTCTCCTCTGCTCCTCGCTCCACCTACCCGGTCTCCTCCTACTTGTCTATACAGCTCACCCACCGATATCCTCCACATACCAAATTTCTTTGAAACCCTTAAAAACCAAATCAACTTCTATACCAACTTTGTCGATCGTGAAGTCATGCCTGGTCGTCCTAGTGACCTCGTCCTTATGGGTCAACTAGGTGTCACTCCGTTCTTTGAGCGAATGGGTTGTCTTTCTCTCCTCTCTCCTCCTAGTGTCTTTTATCCCCACTTGATACGTATGTTTTATTCAAACATGACTTTTGACTCATCTGCCTCCGCCTATCTTCCAACCTAAATAAATTGAGTCTCTATCCGTCTCGACGACACAACACTGGCCCCCGTATTCTTGGTTTCACCAACCAGTCCTCTCTTGTCGTCTTTCCCGGCAACACTTGGTCCACTCGTGGCCTTTTCACCCCCCTCGACCAAACCCAAACCATACTCAACAACTCTTCCATTACCCAACCCCGTAAACCTAATCTGAGTGAACTCTCACCCCTATACCGCATTCTTCATATCATCCTTTTCGATAATCTTTTCGTGCGCTCCGACTCTTATGCAGCCTTCACCTACCTAGATATCATTATTCTTACCCACTTCATTCAGGGCGCTCCTTTAAATATTGGGGGCATTATTCTTCATGTTATGGCTGCCCGTATAAAGAAACCTTCTGCCCATCTTCCTTTCGATCTTCTTTTGACCCGTGTTTTTTAATACTTTCATGTTCCCCTTCCGACAACAGTCTTGGAATGTGTGCCTATTCTGAGCACACACATTCTTGATGAAACTTCCCTTTGTCGTGCGGGTTTTACAATTCGAACCGATCCTATCACTCAAACTCATTCTCTTTAAGGATTCACACTTTCTGAGTCGACTCCCGCTTCTGGGTCCCTCCCTACTCCTGCTCCTGCTCTTCATCCACCTCCGCCATCTGATCCTTCTCCCTTTGTGCCATCACCACCGACTGACCCTTCCCCTTTTGCAGCTCCGTTGTCCTCTGACCCTTCCTCTTATGTAGCTCCTCTGCTCACACCACCTCACCCCTCTGATCCTCTTTTTGGTTCCCTTCCCGATTTTTCCAACTTTAACGATTTTTTACCTTCTAACACCTCTGACATTTCCGAACAGCTCTCCTGTCTCTTCACCACAGTGCAACGTATTCTTGACTCTTAGACTACCTTAGCTGCTTCTTTCACTGCAAACCGCACAGCTCTTCTTAACGAACTCTCCTCCATTCAGCAGTCTCTTCACCAATTCTCCGCTCAGCTCCTCTCCAACCAAATCAATTTTCATACTCTTCTAAAGGAACTTGTTTCTAATATCACATCTCTTCCTCTTAACCACACTCCCATTTTGGAGAGCTTGAGCCGCATGCAGCACGACCTACACTGCCAACTGGAAACCGCCCTTCAAGCTTGCCGTCACCAAGCCTATCTGACTCTCAGCATCTTGACGGAGCAAAACCGGTACCTGGCGCATCAGATATTCGATCAAGCGCATGGCTTCCTAGTCACACATCAGGACATCTTTCCCTCCTGACACACCGGCACCGAAGGTGAAGAATGGTTCTTTAACCCTTATCTTCCCTAAAATCCTCCGATGCCGCGCTCTCCCCGTGTCGTGGAAATTATTGAAGTCCCTAATACTGCTGCTCCTCCACCGATAGATTCTTCCTCCTCAGCTCGGGGTGCCCGTCGTAGACAGTAGTTTATTTTTTTAGTTTAGCTTGTATATCCCTCTTTTTCATTTGACAAAGAGGGAGACATTGTAATTATTATTGATTGAACTGTAAATTTTTGCTAATATTTAAAGCAGTTCTCATGCTAGTTGTTTGATTATGAATGATTATCTTATCCAGGGGGAGTATATTATATTATATCAAATTAATATTGTCATCATCAAAAAGGGGGAGATTGTAGACTTAACTGATTTTGATAACTCCAACATTACTATTCCTAACATTAATCTAACACTGCTATTAAGCTAACTTTCAGGTTCAATCAAAGTCAAACATTGACGTGGAATATTTCTTAGATTGGACTTTGGACTTTGGACTTGGACTTGGAGGTTGACCTGAATGAAGATTTGGATTTGGACTTAATGTATACTTTATCGTCATGTAATTTATTGTTTGTGTCTAAGTCTTTCTTAAAGATCTCCAAAGAAATCAAGTAAAGAACAAACCGAAAAATGTTTTTCTTTCGAAGCCAAAAGACTTTTCATTCGAAGCAAAAAGAGTTTTCATTCGAAGCAAAGTAAGTTTTCATTCGAAGCCAAAAGAGTTTTCATTCGAAGCTATCCTTCAGTCTCTTTTATTCAAGTTTTCATTCGAAGCAAAAAAAAATTCATTCGAAGCAAAGTGACTTTTCATTCGAAACAATCCTTCAGTGCCTTTCATTCTTGTTTGCACAAAGTTTTCGGTCGAAGCGAAAAACTTTCGGTTGAAGCCAAAGTTTTCTTTCGAAGCAACGTTTTCATTCGACCGAATTTTTCAGAGTTGATTTTCATTTGAATCAACTTATCTTTCATTCGAATCAAAACTTGTGTTATCCCATTTTAACGGTTCTTTTCTCTTCAAGTATAAAAAGGTGTCTTGAGAGCATTTACTGCTAACTTGGCGAATCTCTGAAAAATCGTTATCTCACTTCACAAAATACTCTCTCATCTTGTTTCACTCTTTCATCTATTTTCCTTGAGTGAGTTCATACTTTAAGAATTTGAAAAGCAAGCTTCTTGGTTCAGTTCTTGAAAGACTATAGATCTTTCCACCTAAGAAAGCTAAACCTTGTTGTATTCGTTGTAATATCTACTCAAGAAGGAGTTTTGCTGTTGTATCTCAATTGTAAATCATTTTTCATTTGTAATAGTTGGAAACCTTGGAAGAGTTTCAAAATTTGTACTGTGGTTTGAGTTAGCACCCTAAGCTAACTGGTTAGTGAAAGGCTTGAGTAGGTCTCCCTTGTGTGGAGTGCTCGGGGACTGGACGTAGGCTGGTGGGGCGGAGCCAGTATAAATATTTGTGTTGATTTATATTTATTGTTCCTGTCATTGCTTTATAAATTTATTTTTTAAATTTCTTCTCAATCTTGTAAACACGTAGTCACCCCCCCCCCCCCCCTAGGTGTGTTAAGGGACCTACACTTCACTCAGCCGAGACTCCTCCACCTTTTTGCACACATTTACACATTGCTACATATTAAGGCACACACACTAAAACACCTAAACCTATATTAATCCATCTAAATTACACACATATACACATCTTATAAACACATAGCACACATATAAACTCACAGCCCATTCATATCACAGCTACTGCCTCACAGCAGTAGCTTCTTCCCTTCTCATTACACACTTACACCCACAAACACTTTTTTTTTTCACTCACTCGTCTTCACAACCTCCAACTAGTTACAAAACTTCCAAAACATGAGCTTCTTCTTGCTCAAAACACACATGCACATGCACAAACACTCTATGTTTTCACCCATCCATACACAATACACATCCACATCCACACACTGAATTACACACGCATAACCTCACATACACTAGAACACACTCACATCAGCACACTACATTCATCTGTCCATATTCAGCCCCTCACTATTTGTACATAAACAGAGGTTACACGCATAAGATCACACGCAAACACAGCAAACCCACAATATACACGCTCTTATCCCCATCCCCTTCACACAACCCTGTGCACCCGCACCCATTCACAGCTCACACAGCAACACATGCGCACACATTAAACACACATCAACACAGCTTCTTCCTCTCCTTTCAAGACCCATTTCACCCACAAACACACACAATACACTTATTGATGCACATACTTCACACACTGAGATTTGACACACATTTCACAACACATACATACTAACACACCTTCACTCCATTTCTTTCATGGCTGCACCCATTCCCCTCGTTCTTCACACAAACACACAACTCACCACACATTCAACACAACTACACCCACTGCCTTACGGCAGTGGCTTCTCTTCGGCCTTGTCCCTTTTGAACCCACATACATACACTAAATTCACAAATTAGATGGAAAAAAATGACGCTTATCAAAAATTCACGCTCCGTTAAATGAAGGTTCACCGCCGGCAGACCCTTGTGTGGCACTCTCTCTCCCTTTCTCGTGAATTCCTTTAGAATTATTTTCCCCTCTTTCTCTTTCTCTCTTTCTCTCTTCCTTTCTCTTTTGTCTGTCTTTCTCTTTAACTCTTTCTCTCTCTAATCTCTTCATTTGACTCTTTGTAACCGAAGATATTATAAAGGGCTAATTACACCTATGTCCCTGAGGTTAGGGTATAATTACAGTCAAAGACAATAAGTTTCAAAATGTAACATACCGTGACCAAAAACTTTTCAAATGTATCAGTCGTGTCCATCCGTTAGGGTTCCGTCCAAAAAGTGTACTTTTTTAATGATGTCATCAATACGTATTTTTAAAATGACAAAGCTACCCTTGTACTGTATATACTGAGTAATTTTTAAAGTTTTTAAATTAAACCTTTAAACCTTGATTTGGAAATTAGGGTTTTAAAACCCTAAAGTTGGTGAGTTCCCTGTCAACAGATCAAAATTTTGGGGGAGAATGAACAGATCAAAATTTCAAAACCCTAATTTTCTAATTAGGGTTTTGAAAACCTGATTTGCAGATTAAGAAATTTGAAACCCTAATTTGCATTGTCTTCCTCCTCCTAACTCATGCACTCAAAACCCAACTCAATTTGCTTTTCAAGCTATACAGTGCTCTGATCCATCTCAATTTGCAACAAAACCCAAAGGCATCCAAATTTTCAAACAATTTAAATCCTCTTTCAATGTGTAATTTGATTTTCACATTTAGCTTAAATCCCAGCCATCGCTTCGCCCAACCCGCAGCTCACCTCTGCCAGTACCTTCGGGTCAGAGTAGTGCACGGCCTGCACGATTACACGCCCCTCCTCACCGGGTCCCCGCTCTTGAACACGCCCGAACTGACGAAAACACCGTCACACCCCAGCTCCATCATCAGCGCCGCGTCCTCCGGTGTCGCCACCCTTCCGCCTGCAAAGCGCACCACCGGCAACCTCCCCAGCTGCTTGGTCTACATCACCAAATCATACGGCGCCGCTATCTTCTTGGCGAAGGTGAGTACCTCGTCGTCGTCCATCTTGCGAAGGACATGTATGTCCCCCATCACGGACCACAAATGACGAACAGCCTCAATTAGGTCACTGGTACCTGCCTCCCTCTTGGTTCAGATCATGGCTTTGTGTATGAAATAGAGGAGAGAGAGAGAGAGAGGATAAAAGAAAAAAGGACGAGAAAGAAAAGGAGACGAATGAAAGAAAATAACACAATAATAATTTTAATTTTGTTTCAATCTTCATGAGCCAGTAAGGTGCCACCCAAAAAAAAAAAACAAAAACAAAAACAAAGTTTAATTTTCTGTTTTAGATAAAGTAATGGCATTGGAAAATAAATAAGGTTCCAACTTAGGGGCAATAAAGTCTTTTCATTAAAACCGTTAGGGTTTTTAAGATTCCGTTTGGTCAACGGACATAAGTGTAATTTGTCCAAACTATTGTCATTGCCTGTAATTATACCCTAACCTCAGGGACATATGTGTAATTAGCCCTATTATAAAGCTCCAGACTTTTTTCCCCCTAATTTATCTCCTTTGTTCCCCCTCTAATTTAGCTTCCAAAAGTAAGGGATTGGCTTGACTCTTAAAACAAAAAATTAGATTTTGAATCTTTTAACTTTCCAATAGCCCCTATAAAATTTAATTTTCAAGTAACCCCCTTTTAACTTCCATTGATTGACTATTGTACCCCGTCTCAAAAATTATCGCTAAAAGTTGCCAATACAAATTGTGTCATGCTAATCATCACTAAAGACCTTAATCAGTATCTAGTATAACTACTATTGTTAAACTATAACTTAAGGTTTCTAAAATTCTAAGGATCATAATGTCTGATGTTTACCAATTTGTCACTAAAAGTCCAATAGATGATTTAAATCCAGGTTTCAATTTTTGGGTGTACATCCAATCAACAAGAATGCTTATTTCAAGGAAGATCATGCAAACCTCGCTCTCTTTTTTTTCCCTTTTTTCGTGCCCTAATTTATATCTAGACCGCCTTTTTAGGGTTTTCAGTATAGCGGGGTTTTTTTTTTTTTTTTTTTTTTTTGACAATGAATAGTCCAAGCTAGGACGGGGAGTAAGTGAAGTTTGAACTGAAGAAAGTCTTGACATCGATATGACATCTCTATCTTTGAGGAATTTCGCTTATTTTTCTGAATTGAATGAGGGTTTGGGCAAAAGTGGAAGTCACTGCTTTTTCTCGATAGCCTGTAATATTCTCACTCAAAATGTTTAAATTTCAAACCAAAATATTCTTGGATTAGGTTTTCTTACTTTAAATTTTAAAGAAACTGAAATTCAAATTTTTAAGCTGGAAAATACAAGGATCAATGCCCCCTCAAGTGCAAAAAAGAAGTGTGAACGTGACAGACCACTAGTCTTAAATTTCACAATCATCCCGTTTTTTATAAGTTAGTGAAGTGATTGGCCAATTATAGATTTAATCAAGATGAGGTCAAGCAATTATCATTTTTTTTTTAAATTATTACGCTCTCGACTAGCTAAAGATGGAGTCCTATATTTACTAGAAAACAAACTCTATTTGACTCAAACCCTAACGATACATTAACAATCAAAAGAACAAGTCCAAAAAAGGTAATCTACACAGTACTAGGAAAAGCGTCCAAGGTTCTGGCTCGGCATCGCACTCAATTCAAATGATCTTATTCTAACAAGTCTTATCTCATGCTGGAATGATATGGGTAACAATATCCTCCTCTTAGTCGAGCGTAGAAAGATCTAGCGCTTGAAGAGATGTCTCACTTATGCTAACTTAGTGCGTTGGTAGATATTATGTCCTCATATTGGGTATGGCAAAAGGTTTACTTTGCCTTTGTCTATTAAATCTTGGATGGCATGACTGAGGCTGATGCACTTTTTTCGTGTAATGACCAGCTCTTTGATGATAAGTACATGTTATGGGAATGAGAGGGAGTGAGCATAGTTCCACACACATCTGTATGCACTAACTCCAATTTATCCTTAGCCTCCATGCCACCTCTTTTGGAAAAGTTTGGCGATGATGCTTTTCGAGAGCACATCCTTCACAAACATCATGCTTGTCTTCAATGATAGGCAAACCTTGCACCATTACCTTTTGAGACAACAACTTAAGTCCTTGAAAATTCAAATGCCCAAATCTTCTATGCCATAATAATGACTCATCCTTGATTTTGACCTTTAACACAACACTTTTCATGTACTTCAAGGCAAATGGAAAGCTCCAATTGTGCTACATTTTTATCTTTTTCACTACCTTTCTCGGTTTCCCACGATCATTAATAGTGCATTCATACCCAACAAAATCAAGCTTGTAACTATGCTCCAAAAGCTATCCAACACTCAACAAACTTTGATCAAGCTCCGGAACAAGTAGAACATCCCTAATAAATATGCTACCTTCATTAGTTTGAACGTCAATGGTTCCTTTGCCTTTTGCTTCAACCAAAGCGTTGTTTCTCAACTTCATGTGGGACTTAAAAAAGTTGTCCATGTCCAAGAAAGCATTCCTATATGCTGTCATATGATCGCTACAACCACTGTCCAAAAACCAAACATCATTTTTATGCTCCATAATGCTTTGACAAGTATAGAAAAAGTTATCTTCATCATTTCTTTCTTCAACACATTTCGCTTGCTGATTATTTGTCACTCTACAACCCTTTTTTACATGCCTAAAGCCACCAAAATTGTGACATCTTGGCGTTCCTTTGAACCAACAATCTTTTGCAAAATGATTGGCCTTTTCACAAATGTGACACTTCCTTGAACTACCTTTACCACTATCATTTTTATCAAAATCATTGCCTCTTCCTCTTCCTTTTCCAAATCCTCCTCTTTCATTTCTACTAGCTTTGACCTCGTGCGTTGCACACGGAGCACTGTGTAATAAAATTATAAAAATTTTATTTGACTACTTGAATGGATTTTGTAATACAACTGTGTTATGAATAACCATATATAAAAAATATACAAAAAAAGAACGTGAATTTCTTCGAATGTCAAAATTATAAGCGAGATCTAAAAAGTATTTTTCGTGTAATGATCTAAAAAGTATTTCTTCGAATGTAAAATTATACGTTAGATGATCATAAGCGATACTTTTGAAGTGTACCTATGTTGTGATATAATAGTAATAAAAAAAGTGAAATTTAGTACCCTTTTATTAGAAAAAAAAAGTCATGAAATATTGCAGATGGGATAAAGAAAACAGATAACACTTGAACACACAAAAAAATAAAATAAACAAATTTGGTAACAAATGAAAAGCTTAAAGACGTAATATAGAAATAAAAAAATACAAATTTAGGTCTATCTTGACCCATTCTTTCTATGTAAAAATATTGTGGATAACATAAGATTATCAAATTCTATAACAACTAAGAAATGCACAAAAACTTTTCTTTTCTTGAATCGATGTTGGCATCCAACTCATAAAACTTTCAATTTTCAGGCCAAAAACGCTTGAGGTGGAGAGTGGGTTCATAATGTTGAATAAAAGAAATGATAGGATTGATGAGATGATTATAACATATATATTTGTAATATTACAATTTTGAGAGATTCAAGGAGAGATTTTGCGGGATTAATGGAAAAGATGTCTTCAATCAGTTAAGGCTAATGTGTATAAATGAATGTCTTCAATCACTCATTTGAAATGACTAAATTTTAGGGATATAAATTTAGAAATAAATATATTAGAGTAAATGTTTTTAGTCCACATGGCAAAAAAAGAAAGTGTCCACGTAGGCAGTGACGTGGATACATTCTCTCAGCTTCGGCTTTCATATTATATATATACTAAGATTTCTTCCTCTTCCTCTTCCTCTTGCAAATCTTCCTCGAAATGAACTTCTTGGGGTTTGATTACTTCTTCCTTGTTCTTGATTTGAAAACTTCTTCACTTCATTCGTGGGACGCACACTGAGCTTACACTGAAAAGCTACTATCAATTGCTTTTTTGGAGTGACGTAGCAACCTTTGCTTGTAACTTTTCAATGAGGCCATTAAATCTTGAACACTCAACTTCTCAATATCTCTTGTTTCTTCAATAACAGCCACTTTAAGGTCAAATCTTTCGGGCAAACAAATCATAATTTTTTTAACCATTCTTCTATCACTAATTTCTTCACCATGTGTCTTCATTTGATGAACTCAGTCCATAAATCTTGTAAAAAACTCAGCCAAGGTTTCATTTTCCTTCATTTTTATATTTTCAAGATCTCTGCTAAGAGTTAGAAGATTTATAGCTCTTACCTTGGCATCTCCATGGTACTCATCTTCAAGAATATCTCAAGCCTCTTTTGTTTTTGTGGCTCCAATGATTATTGGAAAGATAGATTTGGCCAACCCTCTCTGGATTCTAGAAAGTGCATTTTCATCTTTTTCTCTAACTTCTTCCAATTGCTTCTTTTGAGCAGCTGACAAACTCTCTACCGATTCGGGTTCGGTATACCCATTTTCTACCAAATCCCAGAGCCCCATAGATCTGAAAATGGTCTTTATTTTCACATACCAAAAATCATAATTTTCACCATCAAACTCTTGTACAAAACCAAATTATGACCCGTTTGTGTTTGCCATGATTAGATCTCTTCATAGTGGCTGATTTCGACTTCAATTCGTCGCACCCGATCTTCTTTTACGAACCAGGCTCTGGTACGAGAAAATGTTGGCTTGTTCTAGAGCTAATTTCAGCTTAATAACCCTCTAGCAAGTGATATTATAGAAAACCGATCTGCATATCAGCTGACTATAGGGGGAAAACAGGAGAAAATTTGAGTTGTTTTCTCTAGAACACACAGTTCTAATTCTTGCACACTCACTATCTAATTTCAGCACACCACACATGCTAAAGCCCCACTCTTGCACTAGTAGTAAGCTAACGAGTGGCCTACATGCAAGAAACAAACTAACTCAAGTCGCTATTGACACAAAGACACAACCATATTTAAAAAAACTAGCTAACACAAACAAATGACAACACATATCTCAACAATTTATATCTCTCTGCTATTTGGATTTTGAGCATAGTTGTGTCAATCTTGGAAATTCATTTGGCTCGATAGTCTATCACCAGAGCTTGCAAACTCATTAGAGGCAAAAAGGTTCAAGCATGTGTTCTAATGATGCTATTTGAACTTGTTAGTGGTATTCTGCATGTTATCACTTTGGTGTTCGGCATGTAAGCTTGACGAAGTAACTTGGATGCGGTCGGTTAAGAGGATTCCATCGACCTAGTAGCAGTGTTTGGTAAGGCTTTTTACGTTTGTGCTGTAACCTGTTTTCTACCATGAATCCAAAAAGAGCGATGAATGTCATTATATTCTCGTTAATAGTGAAGCTTAGTAAAGATCAAATGCAATGTGCTGGAATGGAGACCATTTCAATAGCATTAGCATTGGCACTAGCAGTTACTAAATGAGACAACATCTTCTTCAGTTGTCCTGCAGATAGGAATATAATCCATCTTCATTTGTTTGAATGGTAGCACAATTGTGTAAGTCTAAGTTTGTGGCTTTTTTCCCCCCATAAAATGCCCTTATTTAATTGAACTCTTCATAAAAGGTTAAGGGTGACTAGGGGTATATTTGTCTTAAAACTATTTTTCCCATAAAATACCCTTTTTAAATTAGAGTGTTATTAAATAATAAGGATGTTTTTGACTTCTCATATGATATCAAGCCTCTTTTTCATTAAACTACCCTTGTTATATATATATATATATATATATATATATATATATATATATATATATATAGCTGATCCGTTGACCGCGCAGGCAAAATGGGAGAAGTTGCCCGTGCGATCTGGTCGTCCATCCTTTAAGAATGGACAGCCCAGATTTTTTTTTCAAAAAAAAAAAAAGGGAAATCGTCCTCTACATAGTGTAGCGGAGAGTTTCTTTTACCAAAATGCCCCTTGTAACTCGTCTGCTACACAGTGTAGCGGACTACTTTTTGACCCTAAAAATTGTCAGTAAAAAAGTCATCCGCTACACAGTGTGACGGACGATTTTTGGCTGACACATGTCACATCATGTCCGTGGCCGACAACGTGGCAGATATTCCCAAAAGTGCCATAATTCTCAACTCTTTTTCCATTTTCATCTACTTGCTTCCATTTTCAGCTCGCTTCTCTTTAAGTTTCAAGCTTAAAGTTCCAAGCTTCAAGTAACACTTACTTTAAGCTTCACTCAAGTAAGGTAAGTTTGTGAATGGTTAAGTTTTCTTTATGGGCTGAATGATGAAGTTTCTTTTTCTTGGGTGAATATATAATTTTTTTTGAGATTATGTTTGTTGTATTTACCGGTCTATTCATCAAAATAAAATTAATTTGTGATGTTCAAGAAACTAATTTGTTAACTTCAAAAAATTTATTATAGTTAAATTCAAATTTTTTGAGATTTGTTAGCTTCAATAAATTTATGATAGTTAAAATTCAAATTTTTTAAGATTATGTTTTTTGTATTTTGGCAAGCTAAATTTATCTATTCATCTTAGTAATTTTAATTTGTTATGTTCAAGAAATTAATAATTGTTAAATTGGAGATACTTTTGAGATTATTTTTGTTATATTTGTCATGCTAAATTGGTATATACATCAATGTTTTGATTTGTTATGTTCAAGAAACGTCATTTGATAGTTAAGCATAATCTATTTCTACATAGATTTTGTTTCACAATGTCTGATTTCATGTCAAGCTCCAACACCCCAGTAGATGCTAGTGATTTGTATCTAGGGAGAACATTTCAAACTTTGGAGGAAGCCGAAGAATATTTTCGAGCGTATTCGTTGAGGGTTGGTTTTGGCATTAGAATAAAGACTACAAGAACAAGCAACATAACAAAAAAAATGCTCTCTCTTATACGAGTGTCATAGGAGTAGACACCCACTGCAAAATGAGACACACGTCGGTAATGATGATAGTGATGACGAAATAGGATATGCGCGAAGAAGACAGAACTGCTTTGCGTGCACGAATTGCAAGCTCAAGATGTTCGTAAGCCATAAACCCAAGCAAGATCATTGGCTTATTACTAGCTTGGAATTGGCACACAATCACCCATTAGTAACCTTTCTAAAGTGAGTCAGATGCATCAACAAAAGAAGATGGGTAATGTTGCAAGGAGCCTAATTCACACAATGAGTAATGCACGAATAGGACCTACCAACATTGTTAATATTTTTGTTGAACAGGCTGGGGGATTTTAGAATCTAAATTTTAACAAGATAGACGTTTGTAACACGGTCCGAACCCAAAGACGAGCCGCGTATGACCTCAATGATGTTCAATACACAATGAGCCTATTGAAGCGGATGCAGATGGAGGACCCGCAATTTACCTACGATTATAAACTTGACGACGAGAATAGAGTTACCACAATTTTTTGGGTCGACGGTCGTTTGAAACTTGCTTATAAGCATTTTGGGGATGTTGTGACTTTTGACACCACATACTGTACCAACAAGTACTTGATGCCATTCGCTCTTTTCACAGGTGTCAATCATCATTATCACTCCATCCTGTTCGGGTTCACTTTGTTAAGGGACGAGAGCGAGAGTTTTTTTGTATGGTTGTGTAGGGCGTGGCTAGAATAAATGAACTTCAAAGCACCCAAAGTTATCATCACCGATCAAGATTTGGCAATGAAGAAGACTATTGCTACCGCCTCCATGATACTCAACACAACTTGTGCACTTGGCGCATAAGCAACAAATACCCTGAACGTATGCATCACGTGTATGCAAAGTATCCAGACTTTAAATAGGATTTTGATAGGTGCGTTAACAAGTCATTAACGATTGAGGAATTTGAGGAGAGGTGGGAAAAGCTTGTTGCGGATTACTCACTGCAAGACCACGAGTGGCTCCAACACTTGTATGAGCTCAAAGAGCAATGGATTGGCATTTACACGAGAAGGTATTTTTCTGTGGGCATGAAAACCATGTTCGATAGTTATGTACGTACAACTACCAATTTGAAGAGTTTTGTCACATCCGCCCAAAAAGTGGTTGCCTCGTTAGTCGTGAAAGAAAGAACTGCAGACTTTGCAAGCACGTACAAATAAATGAGAAGGTTGCTTGAGACCCCGTTGGAGGTGAACGGTGCAAAAGTCGATACCAAGGAGATGTTCATGCAATATCAAGTAGAGCTGCAAAAATTGGGACGATACAATATAAACAAGGTGGCAGAAAAGTCTACACGTGAGTGCAAGGTTTATTCGCTGATGAACGACCTTGTCCTTGAGAAGCTGCGTAGAATGTATACAATGAGCCATGACACATTGACGAATTTGGTGACATGTGTTTGCAAGAATTTTGAATTCCATGGAATCCTGTGTAGACACATTCTGCTGTTTTTCACCCAGACGAATATCAAGGCAATTCCCGATAAATACGTCCTGCCGCGGTGGACCAAGGTTGCAAACAAGTTGCACGGTACCATTGCCTTTTCGGAGCATCCATCTATTGACTTTGAAGAATCAGAGAGATTGCGGTACAATCATTTGGTGACACTGTTTACCCATTCATCCGTAAAGGGTGCTGCTACAATGGTCGGTATAAACATCTCCGCGAGATAGCGGAGTAGCAAGAGCCAATCGTCGACCAGTTTGAAGTAGCTTCAGTCAGCAATGTGGTTGACACTGAGCCTACACAGGGATCAGAAGATGATGAGCCGGTTGAGGAAGAGGACAACGATATCCGGCCTTTGGATCCAATTATATCACAAACGAAAGTCCGCAAGAGATCTACACGGCTGAAGAGCTCTATTGAACAAGCAACTCAAGCTAAAAAGCTGAGAAGGTGTGCACTGTGCAACAAAATGACCAACCATGACAAGCAAAACCATTACAAGGAACTGGGGATAAGTCCAAGGGGTTTGCAAGACGAGGAAGAAGATGACGCTGAAGACGAGGAAGAAGAAGATGCGGTCAACCTTTAGTCTAATTAATTTTTTTTGTAATAATCTTTTATAAGCCATCAAGTCTGTTGAACTTTTTGTAATATTTTTTTTTTGTCTTTTTTATTGTAATGATCTTGTATGAGCCATAAACATCACAATATAAAACTAATTTTTTTTTCCATTTGCGTCCGCTACATAGTGTAGGAAACATTAGACTTCAACAACACTAATTTTTTTTTTTTAGACCATCCGCTATACTATGTAGCGAACGGCCTAACAGAAACATTAGGCATTAATACTTAGAATTTTTTGGTGTTTTAGACTGTCCGCTACATAGTGTAGCGCGGCCTAACAGAAACATTAGATTTCAACACTTAGTTTTTTTGGTTTTTTTTTTGTGTTTTAGACCATCCACTACACTATAAAGCAGACGGTCTAACATAAATATTAGACTTTAACAGTTAGAATTTTTTGGTGTTTTTGACCGTCTGCTGCATAGTGTAGCGAACGGCCTAACCGAAACATTAGACTTCAACACTTGATTTGTTTTAGTGTTTTAGACCATCCGCTACACTACGTAGTAGACGGTCTAACAGAAACATTAGACTTTAACGCTTAGAATTTTTTTGGTGTTTTAAATCGTCCGCTACATAGTGTTATAGCAAACGGCCTAACATAAACATTAGACTTCAACACTTGGTTTTTTTTTTTTTTTTTGTGTTTTAGACCATCCGCTACACTATAAAGCGGACGGTCTAACATAAATATTAGACTTTAACACTTAGAAATTTTTTGTGTTTTAGACCGTCCGCTATATACTGTTGCGGACGGCCTAACAGAAACATTAGACTTCAACACTTAGTTTTTTTTTTTTTTTAGATGATCCGCTACACTAACGGTGAGTTTTTTTTTTTGTGTTTTAGACCATCCGCTACACTATGTAGTAGACGGTCTAACAGAAACACTTAGAATTTTTTGGTGTTTTAGACCGTCCGCTACATAGTGTAGCGGACGACCTAACAGAAACATTAGACTTTAACACTTAACTTTTTTTTGTGTGTGTGTGTTTTAGACTGTCCGCTACATAGTGTAGCGGACAGACTAATAGAAACATTAGACTTCAACACTTAGAAATTTTTGGTGTTTTAGACCGTCTGCTACATAGTGCAGCGGACGGCCTACAAGATAAACTTCAATACTTAGTTTTTTTTTTTGTGTTTTAGACCATCCGCTACACTATGTAGTGGAAGGCTATAGAATTTTAGACCGTCCGCTAGATAGTGTAGCGGACGGCCTAACAGAAATATTAGACATCAACACTTAGTTTTTCTTGGGTGTTTTAGACCATACGTTATACTATGTAGCGGATGAGCTATAGAACTTTTTGTGTTTTAGACCGTCCGCTACATGTGTAGCGGACGGTGTACCAGTATAGATGCAAAGACATTACCTTCATTTTCTTTCCCACCATCAACCTGTCTCAATGACGGCAAAAAAACTACACCCTATCATTTTCTTACTACAACACCCAAAAAAACCACAACACACAAAAATACATGTCTTAAAGAAGGAGATCAAATGTTTCAAAATAAAAATGCTATGTCATAAAAATAATCGTTTACAATGTCATCATTGGCCTCATTTTGAACCGAATTCTCGTCGTTAGCCGTATTTACAATGTACCTAACTGCTCTAAGCCGACCGCTATGAATTTGCCAAGCTATTTTATATCTAAAGGCTTCTACGTCTGCTTCACTCCAGACGGCCGCCTTGAGGCTCTCACGCCGACAAATGTAGTCCATGTACATGCAGACGAATATGCCATAGTCCGAATGATTAGCTTGCTTGGGCCTCTTCCTCTTCAATTAAACTTCGAGCTTCAGCTTCCCTGGTACTTTTAGTTGATAGAGAGAGTGGACCATGGCACAAAGCAGATCCTGTGGATAAATAAACAACGGCGTAAGATATGAGTTAACAATTACAATAAGCATAAAACAACAATCACAAGATTACCATAGCATCCAATTGGTATTTGAAAAGTTGCTTCAGGGGCATCTTTCTGGCATCGTCGTGGAGACTGTCAAGGATTGATACGACCATCTCAATTGGTTCATAGAAAACCAAGTACCAGTAGTTCCTAGTACCGCAAAATGGTATTAGGAAGACGTCCGCATCAAGGACACTCACCAGACTATCCCTATTAAGAAAAGCAAGGAGCGAATCATTTTATTTCCACTGGATCAAGCTTTTCCTCCCCCATCTTTTGACCCAGTCGTCCCATTCAACTATGAGTATGCCATGAAAATACGCATCCATCATAAAAATGTCGGGATACACATTCCGCCTATCCCAACCACGATGCTTCAAAATTTTGGCGTAGGCAAAGATCACAGTGTCGCCCAACCAAGCCCCCGATTTTAGGGTCGACATTTCATCCCACGAGATATTGTAATCCGTGCCATTTGGGTAGTTCACACCACTTGCTCCTTTTTGATGGGGGGGCCCAAAGTAACATTCGTGGATTAGGCGGCATTTTGCCGGCTTTAAAGGCTTCAACGGATGGCCTTTGGGATAATCGGGAATTACGGGGGGTTGACCGGGGGATACTACCCTTCGGGGGGGGTCGACAGGGGGATATTGACCTCCGGGGGGCCAAAATGTCCCGCCCACAGGACGACTTGCAGTGACTCGGAGAGACTAAAGTTTGCGAAGTCGAAGTCTTGTCTGACTTGACTCTGAGAGAGGAGTAGTACTTCCGAGTCCCGAAGCAAAGAAAATAAGGGGGCACTGAAATCGTCCTAATGAGCCATTCCCATGCCCGATGGCGGCCCCCAAGCATCACACAATCCCGCTACGGAGGGACCACCAACTCCCTCGTTCACCCCCGAAGTCTGCCTTGAGGGATCACCATATCCCTCTCTCACATGGGGAGGCTGCCACTCCGAATAACCCATTCCCGGTCTAACGCCCGAAGGTTGTCCGTATAACGGCTCAAAAAATCCTCGCAGCCAAACACTAAAGCATCAGCCTATTGGCGAAGTTCCATTCCTATGGCATTCACCACTTCCTTCCGCTCACTCAGCTTCTTGAAGAAGGCGAGTGAGGCATTAGCCTACATCCAAAGAGATTATAAGTAACTTCATTAAATCCAATTAAAAGCATTGGTTGGGCAACTTACGAGATCATATGCCCTACACTCATCGATCTCACCCCTAGGGTGGTACTTTTGCCCTCTTTGAGTGCTCTTTCCTACGAATTAATAAATACAATTTAAGTAAAGAAAACAGTATACAATGTTTGTGAGAATAAGAAAATAAACAAAAAATAAGTATCTTATGTGTCCATTCTAGATAGATGTACTAATACGTGTTTCTTAATCGTATAATACGGAGAGATATTCTGGTCCAGAGTTAAAATCCATTTTTCGGGACTGAAATTATGGAAAAACGTCAAGTTTGGAATCTTTTATCAAACACTAGCACATGCTTAATATATATATATATATATATATATATATATATATATATATATAAAAGTCTGAGAGGATGTAACATTCTATTTCCTACTTGACATGTCTTTCTTTGTGCCATTTGTTCTACGTCAGCATGTCCCACTTAAAAACAAATCCCTCTCTCTCTCTCAATTTTTAATTTACATCTGCCATTTAAATCTTAAAACTTTTCTAGATTTTACACAAGTCTAACATATTCTAAAAAAATTAATCTTCATCCTTTTATTTTATTACAAGTCATATATATATATATATATATATATATATATATATATATATATATATATATATATACATATGTGTGTATATATGGATATTTATATATGAATACAATAATATATTTAATGTTGTCTTATATTGCATAACTTTTATACTTCTTGGCAAGTTTTATTGATAAAAACCTGAACACGTTTGGTTATTACGATTGTTACTTAAAGTGGTAGAAAACTCATAAAAAGGTGAAAATAACTTTATTTCTGATGACTATACGACATATACGTATGAGCTTTTAGCGATTGTTGCTCCCGTGTGCAACGCTCGGGATCAATACTAGTATTCTTATTAGAGTTAAAGGTTGTTTTCACATTTATTACCAAAAACAATTAAGGGTGTTATTGACTTCTATAGCATATCAAGCCTCATTCCTTAAACTATTTTTATTTAAAAATACATTCTTATTAGAGTAAAGAGTTGTTTGGACATTCACTTTAAAAAAGAAAAAAAAACGTATAAAATCACCCTTAAACTCCTTCATGCTCTCTCATCACTTATAAAAAAACATATCAAAACCTTCATTCATTCACATAGAAACTAAACTATCTTATTGCTACTACATAATCTACATCTGTTCGATCAAAGAAAACAATTTACAGATAACAGAGCTTTCAGTAACCTTATAAGTGAAATGCCATATATTACTTTAAATGAAATTGAATATTTTGTCAAAAAAATTTATTCCTTTTAATTACTTTATATTAGTATGTTAAAAATGCTATAGATTTGAACTATTGTGCATGTATATGGATTTCAATGCAAACATATTAGTACTTTTAGAAGCAATCATAAAGCTGAAGTTTAATTCTAGGTTTTGAATTGGGGACATATCATCGTAAAACTACAGTTTTCTATGATTCTTGAAATGCATTTCTAATTTTGACTTTTAAGAATATAAGTAGATCATACCATTATGCTCCTAATTATAATTTGGGATCATGGCAAATAAGTAATCCTAAGTTCATATTAGAGCTACTGGAATACCCTTATAAGCATGACGGCATATTCTTTAATCAGATGTTCATTGTCTTTATGTGTTCCACTAAAGTCTGGAATACCAAATATATAATACCATGATTAGATGTTTTTCATATGGTTATAGTTCTTGTGTATTTCTGTAACGACCCGGTCCACGGCCCCACCACAGGGCATTACCTCCCTCAAAAGGGCTAGCCAAGTAGGTACTTATGAGTTCATAGGCAGGGTCTTATAAGGCCAATCGCAAACTCTCTCACAACCGATGTGGGATATTACAATCTCCCCACCTTATTCCTTAGCATCCTCGCTAAGGCTCGATCACACATAGCCCAGAATCTTCCTCTCTAGCCAATGTGGGATATACCCGGCTCACCCTTCGTTGCCCCAACCATCCTCTTGATGTGGGATATACCGAGGCTTGCCTTCGTTTCCCCCAACCATTGGCAACCCGACTGGACAGCCCAGCCCGAGCTTTCGAGAGTCGGCTCTGATACCATCTGTAACGACCCGGTCCACGGCCCCACCACAGGGCATTACCTCCCTCAAAAGGGCTAGCCAAGTAGGTACTTATGAGTTCATAGGCAGGGTCTTATAAGGCCAATCGCAAACTCTCTCACAACCGATGTGGGATATTACAATTTCACTCTTGTAAGTGATAGGATAAGGTGAAACCCAATTAACAAAGACTCCAATGCTCAAATCCTGTCGGTCCCTTTCAATATTCGGCTTGAAATCTCTCAAATTTTGATATGGAAAGGGTTAAATGATTAAAAAAAAACTCTTCCAATATCCTTTTTAAATTTAATAGGTTTCTACAAAATTAAAGGTGTTTATGAATTTTAAAAAGGTGAGGTTAAATTAAGACTTTATTTTGCTAAATTTAGATATTTTATCATTAAAAAGCTTAAAAGATCATGGATGCATTTTTAGTGACAAAAGACTAATGACTTTAACTAAAATGGATGTGGATCCGGCCCTAGCATATATAAAAATACCAAGGGGTTAAATAACTAAACATTTTATTCTTAAAAAAGGATTTTTGAATTTTTAAGATTTACAAAAATTGAAGGTGTTTTTGACTTTTAGAGGGATGAGGCTAAACTACAACATTTTTTATTAAATTTAAGCATTTCGTCGCTAAAGATGTTAGAGATTCACTAATGCATGTTTTGGTGAGAAAAAATAATGAATTTAACCAAAGCGACTGCATATCTAGCCTCACCATATAAAAATGATCCCAACGAGTTAAATAGCTACAATTTTTTGCCACAAAAAAAAAACATCCTTTTTAGGCTTATAAGTTTTTCTGATAATTAAGGATGTTTTTGGCTTATAATTAAAGGTGAGGCTAAATTACGGTATCTTTAGCTAAATTTTAAAAATTTGTCGCTGTTGACAAAATAGTATCAATTTAATCAGCACGGGAATGGATATAGCCCCTCCGTCTGAATTTGATGTTAGTCTATGCTTATCTTTAAAGAAAACCATAATTGTCTCACCTTTATCAACAGTTGATAAAAAGAATACCTTAATTTATTTTACTCTGTGGAGAACTTGTCCTAAATTCAAGTATTATCATATTCCTTTTACATATACTTTTTAGGCAGACAGTTAATGCAAGTTGGGCTGCAACCTAAATTTATCAACATAAGACTGAGTCAAAATTTTTACACGTTCGACAACTAGGCCATCTTTTTTCAACTTTTATGATGAAGTCATGTGTTGTTTGTTCTTTGATAAATAATTGGTTGTTATGATTTTCTTAACTCTCAAAATCTTTTGTCATTGATATTTTTGTTTTATTTTGACGATACAAGTCATATTATTCGGTAAATGATTTGGATAGAAACTATTCTTGTTGAACTTTTGTGAAGTTTATATTTTTATTATAAATGTAGTGATTATGTATATAGGGTGAAAAAGTTATGTTTGTGAACATAATTAAGATTGCTTCATTCGTTATCATTTTCTCAAATTTAATTCATACCATTCAATCCATAGTATATGTTTCACAATGACGGGCGAACATATACACATATTGACTTTTTAGATAAGTAGGTGTAGTATTATCATAAATTATGGTAAATTACATGCAAAATTATACTTATTATGTACTAATAAAATCAACAAGGTCATGTTAGGTAAGGCTTTAGAGTACACTATGAAGAGAGTTTTAAAGTACACTACAGAATGTTTATAGGAATAAAAGAAGCTAACCCTGAGATTGAGTGTTACTTTAGACGAACTGTACTAGAAATTTGGAACTTCAGCTAGAAAAACTTGAAAAAGGACATGTTCTGTACTTCAATTTTCAAATGAGAGATGCACAAAAAGAAATTGTAATAAGATTAGATCATTGCAAAACAGGGGGGGGGGGGGGGGTTGTTGAGGGTTATTCCTATTCGACCCCCAATGATCGATTGCAAGAAATAACATCACCCCGCAAAAAGAACAAGATGGATAACTAATGATACCAAAAGTTATTGATGATAATGTTTTTAACTTTAATAGAGATGCTTATAGAAAGAATAGCAAAAACGTTAAAAGTGAACGATAGAAAATTTAGTAAGATTCTTGAAAGTTATAGCTATTAGATTTGTTGCCCAAGCATGTGACTTTTTTATATGTTAGATCTCTTGAGTTCATTTGATTCTTGATTTCGAAGATACAACATTTAAGCTCCTAATGTCTTCCATTTTATAACATCGTTATACATTCATTAATCACAACTCGTTCTCATCTGACATTTTACTTTCTACGATACTCTTTAGGGTAAGAATTATCACTTAGTTATAGTCAAATTTCTTCTTGGCTTCATTTGTTAATACGTGCCACATAAATGTATTACAAGAAATTGGATAATTTCAAATTACATTTAATGTACGTCAATTTGTCTATAGAACACTTTCTTTATTTTTGTTATGCAATGCCATATTTATAGTGTTTGATGAGAGTAAAATATTTGTGGAAGATATTTGAAACTGATAACAATGTCACTGTGCCTTGGGAAACAAGGTATAACATGAAAACACTAAAGATTTTTTTCTTCAATGGTAACTTGATGTGACGAAAGAAACAAGTATGATGAAAGTAGCAAATACTAGTGGTAATTGGGTGATGTTAGAAGCAAATGGACAAGAAGACACACGAGTTTGGGAAATGAATCCCACTATATTACTTGGAGAAAGCTTGTACAAGGATACTTGGATCACTCTCTCTAATGGATGTCTTGGATCACTAGATCACTCTTGGATCTCTAAATGTCTTGAATGCTTTGGCCAAGTGAGGCCTTAGCTTTATATACTGGTCCACCTCCTTAACGAACAAGGGAGATACATACAGTCCTACTGTCAACAATTGTTATCTAGAACCCTCTCTAGATATTTACATGCCTTCCTATTATTATCTACCATTCTAGACTACTTTTAGAATGCTCTTGTGTCTGTCTAGAGTTATCCCCTACTACTCTAGAATATGCCTCTAAATATCAGAAAACCATAGTAGAGAGAAGTCATGAACCTTTTGGAGACCCTGCCCATCCATCGCCAAGTAAGCGTCCAATAAGTGCCTAATAAGCACCCGCATGGCATAACCTCCAAAAATAGTCTCCTTTGCAATCATTCCGTAACATTCTCCTGTACCTAATTTCGCGACGCCCTTATCAAGATCTCATCACGATGTCGATCAGCAATAATGTTGAACTGTCGAAGGTCTTTCGCTGGCTCCCAAGTTGCTCCCGTCTTCAGCAATTCTTCACTTGACCAAGCAACACCTTGTAAGTGAAAATCCTTGCCTTCACTTGAGTTTTCTCCTTTGCAATCAGTTTGTGACATTCTCATGTACCTAATTTCGCGACGCCCTCGTCAAGATCTCATCACGATGTCGATCAGCAATGATGTTAAACTGTCGAAGGTCTTCCGCTGGCTCCCAAGTTGCTCCCGTCTTCAGTAATTCTTCACTTGACCAAGCAACGCCTTGTTAGTGAAACTCCTTGCCTTCACTCGAGTTTACCGCTATGTACATACTTGGACACTTTCGCATAGGACTTGCCCTTGGCTGTCGGTGTCCTATGACTCTTCCTACGGTCTTGCATACCCACATAGTGAGGTGCTAATAAGCTCACATGAAAGACCGGTTGAATATTCGACTTCGGTGGCAGCTGCACCTTGTAGGATGACTTTCCAACCTTAACCATCACGGGAAAGGGCCTCTCGTACCTTCGCACAAGCCTCTTGTGCTCCTTCCTTAGGGTCTTGACCAACACCAAGTTCCCAAGGCTGTACCCTCTAGGCCGCCTTCTCGTATGATGCTCCCCCTTGTCTTGTTTGCAAGCAAGACAAGTTTTCTCGTTTCCCTTCTCTTACACCAAGTGTCTCTCCTTATACTTGGACACAATCGTCATTCCCTCCAACTTTTATGGTGCCATCCCACATGGTGCCACAGATGGTAGCTTGGCCTCCCGATCAAGCTTGATTCGTTAGTAGATCACGCAGCATGGCATCATTCTTCCCCTTGAGGATGCCCACCATCTCCTTTGGTTGCTCGACCAATGCCTCAACATGGTCTTCAATCTTGAGACTCGCCAAGTAAGTTCTCTAACCCTTCTTGGCTTTTTCCTCTTCGACTCTTTTTACTAGCCGCATACCCGATAGCCGCATAGATGAAAGAGTCTCGGTGCTAGATGTTCCCCCGAACATAGGCACCACACAAGCCGCGCCCTTTTCCATAATGTGCATTGCACTACTATAGGGCGACGCTAAGGCTTTCACTAGCCCTAAAAAATCAAGGCCTAGCATGACCTTGAAGTCATCCATTGTAGCCATTGAAAAGTCCATCAATCCTCTCCACGTACCAAGGCACATCTTAATATGTCGAACCATGCTTGTAGAGGCTTGGTCTTCAACCATCCTCCCCCGTCAACCACATTGAGGCCTAACCGCTCGCCCTCCTCCATAGTCATGAAGTTGCGAGTCCCCCTTAATCAACTAATACTTGTGCAAGCTTCCCATTTAACTTTACTTCCACATAGAGAAACCTTTGCTCGTCGAAGTTTGTCCATTACCCTTGGGAACTTGCGGCACATTCTTCATGTGGAGCGCATTAAAAACTTGGAATGAGTCTATGAGCACAGCCTCATGCTCAGACTCCCCCTTCTCCTCCACCAAGGTGTTAAGCTTGCCTTATTATGGGCAACCCTTTGCCCAATGCAGCCCTTCGCAAAAGAAGCACCCCTTAGGGCTGCGATTAGCACGTTTCTTGTGTAGCTTACCATGGCCTTTAGTTTTGCTCATGCTAGCATGGTTGCTCCCCTTGTGCCACGCCTTAGGACTTCTGCCGGCACCACTGGCATGGTTGCCTTTCGAAGCTTTGTCTACCCGCTTTGACTTTGGAGGGTTACCACTTCTGTCGCACTCCGTCCACAACTCTGCTACCGCTATGGATTCATTGACATCCTTCACGCCCCTACATTGAAGTTCCCTCTTGGCCCAATTTTGGAGGCCGTCGATGAAGTTGAAGAGGAGGTCTTCCTCCACTATATTCGGAATGTGAAGCATAAGGGTAGTAAATTCCTTCACGTATTCACTTATGTTACTGTTATGCCTCAACTCCTTTAATTTCCTTCTAGCTTCATAGGCTACATTTTTCGGATAGAACTGTCGTTTTATTTCCCGCTTAAAACTTCCCAACTATCTTTGGTGCATAACCCTTTTTATATATCACAATGTTTTCTACACCACCATAGAGTAAAAGTGTCTGTAAGATAGAGAGTGGCAGTTCTTACCTTCGTCGCCTCGTCCTGCGCCTTCAAAGTAACCATCCACGTGCCGTATGAAATTATCAAGCTCCTTGGTGTCTCGCTTGCCTTCAAACTCTTTAGGCTTTGGCCTGTCCACCCTTGGACTAGGAGTAGCAACCGCTCCCCCCCGATGGCCCTCTTGTACATTGTCGCGTCTTGCTTCGTCTCCTCTACACCAACCCTCATCATGTCTAGCTGTTCTTATAGATTAGTGAACAACTCCATGAACCTTGTGCGCATCTCATCTTGCGAATCTTTTACCCTCTTGAGAGACTCGAGTTCTTCTAAGACGTGCTCCTCGAACATCTGTAGATTTTGCTCGACCATCCTCACTCGATCCTTCACATCGCCCATCGCAATCTCCAAGTTACCCGTTTGGCCTTCCAAAGAAGCAAGAGCATCCCTCGACTTCTTTGGCCTTGACAACCCTTCTTCCCACTGGGTAGGGTAGTGAATCTCGCCCATGTTTCATGGCCATCTCTTCGGACATACCCTGTGAGACCCCGATCTTAATTAGCTACTAATCATTTTATTAAGTTTAAACATAAGTTTAAACATATTTATATTATTTGTACACATAAGATAAATATTGAAATTAAGTTATGGGTCCAAAATATAATTAAGTAAAACTTTAGGGTTAAAAAGTAATTATGCAAAACTTTGGGGTCAATTTCAAAATACCATAAGTTAGCTATAAAAGGTTAGTGGCATGTCACGTGTGAGAGTGTGGAATAGAATGATTTTGGTGTGCCACCTATGTTTGGTGGTGAGTAATCAAAGGAAAGAATAAAAAAAATGAAAGAAACCTAAGTGGATAAATTAAAAACAAGAGAGACATGTGTAAGACTTCCTTTAACCATTCGGCCATAAAGGAGAGTGTAAAAACAAAGATAAATTGAGGAAAGAAAATAAAATGGAGGAAGAAGGAGAAACAAAAAAGGAGAGGAAGAGAAGAAGGGAAGAAGGGAAGAAAGAAGGAGAGAGATTTGAATCAACCTTCTTGAATTGGCTTGGCCTAATTTATTTAAGGTAGGTTATCTTGTACTTTTAGGTTTTAAAAATGATTTTTGAGAAGTATTATGAGTAGTGAAATACTTATAAACTTGCTTGTAATGATCTTAAGTGAGATATGTTGTAAAACCTGCAAAACAATCATAAAAATGAGATAATCTTGGTGCCTAAAAATGTATAGTTTTTGTTAAGTTATGGGTTTGGTTATTTTATATGTTATACTAATACATGTCTAGAGTATACATACCAAAGTTCAGATTATTTCAAGCACTATTACTATGGTTTAAAATTTGTGGCTTGAAACATGTCATGTGAAACTATTGCTGGACAGATTCTAAAGTCTGTCTTTGGAAGGGCTTAACATGACCTTAAAATAATATTTTCGTTCCAAATAAAATACTGGGATATATATATATATATATATATATATATATATATATATATATATATATATATATATATATATATATATAGTCTAGTTTCCATAAATATATAGTTTGACTGTAAATTAAATTGTTATGATTTTCGGAGTACAGACTACTCCTGCTGCCAATAGAAATATTGGGCAGATTATGTAACCTAACCTAGCAGTTCTTTGTGTTGCTTAATGATGAATAACTAGGTAAATTTCAGGTCTTAAATGGACACTCAAATATCTACACAATAGTATAAGTATATATGAGTAGGGTACTTAAGGAAGAACATCAAATTATTTCTTGCTTGATTCCGAATTAGTTTGCGCATTAGAGATTATGTTACATGTTTGGCATGTGTTGTTGATAATATGGTAAATACGACTTGACAGGGGATTAAACATCTTTTAAGGTACTTGATGACATTTTGTTGACATCTGTACATGATTATGCGTAGGGTTAGTGACAAAAATGTCCCCTGAGGTTTACACGTATTTGCACTTTGCTCCCCGTGTTTACAACTTTTGCAATAGTGTCCCCCGACCTTGACAAAACCATTGCAAACACCTCCAAAACCAAACGGCCGTCCAAAATAATAGTGAAAGTAATCATGTGTGCATCATGTGCCACTTTTTTTTACTAAAGTGAAGGGAAAAATTGTAACTTCAGTAAAAAAAAACTCCATTAGCTTCATCTTCATTCTGGGTGGACTCCACGTGGAGCTACTCTTCTGTGCCGTAATTTCAAAGAACCCAGCTCCACCAAAGCAAACTATAATGGATGATTCAATGCCTGCTGATTCTTTGACTGGAGTAGTTCACAGAGAAGATGGAAATCCTCTTGGAATTCAATCTTAGCATCTGAAATTCTTTATTGATTTTAGTGGTCACCAGTTGGTTCCAGTTGAATTGATCGACTCCATAAGTTAGGAAAACCATAGCAGATTCAAGGTTGAGAAAGGTCAGGAAAATGGTGATTCGAAAGATGATGATTTGGGTCATGAAGTGCATGTGGAGAGAGACGCAGTACTTTCTAAATATGAGAATGCAGGGGAATGCAAAGTTGCAGTGTTTGAATCTATGAAAATAGAAGAAACTGAGAATTCTCTTGTTTTCCACACAAGAGAACTTGATTCTTTTGATGAACAAGTTGACAGGGACCAAGTGACTGAAACTCCATCCAAGAATATTGATGATGTTCATGAAAATGCAGTGGGAAGAATAGAGGAAGGGGGTTTAGATGCGAATAGAGGAAGGGGGTTCAGATGCACCTACAGGTAACCTGGTTTCCAAAATGTTAATTGTAGTTTTCTTTCGTAGTATATCATTATTTGGAAAATAGTTGCAGTGTTTGAAGAAGTAGCTGAATTGCAAAACAATGAACCTGAATTAGGATTCGAATGTTGTAAATGAAGAGCCACTCTTCTGTGCCGCAGTTTCATCGGAGTTGCATTTGTGGGGATTGAATCGATGGGGGGAGGGGAATTGTAACGCCCCGAAATTTCTGGAGCATTATCCGATCAATCTATCAAATCCTCCATTGCCCAATTAATTCAGTACTACTAATGATAACCCAACAACATTCAAATCAGAGCACTACAGTCCATCAACTAACTTAACAACCGTCTCAAAACAATGATAAAGTACTTAAATTATCAAATTACATAACGGTTCTCTAACAAGGCTCAAATAACAATGTTGTAAAAACATAATCTACTCTAAGATTTAAGCTCGTCCGTCCCCGAAATCTTACTGACGGTTATTTCCTGCAGAAAGGAACAGAAAAGGGAGTGAGCTTTTGAGAGCTCAGTAAGGTCGCTCAAAACTCAAATAAGAGTACCAACGATTTTATTTTTTTTTGGGAAAATTTAATATCAATGATAAAATGGAGAAAAATATTCTCAATTCAAAATTCAATGAATACGCTTTCAATTTCACTGAAGCAATGCGGATAATATTGAACATGAGTATGACGCAAAGCCACAAAGGCAGTGCGGGGTAACACTTAGCAAAGCCACACAGGCAGTGCTCACTAACAATAAGGTTGCATATGCATATGAACACTAGCCAGAGTGCAATAACAGACCATCCTTATATCACCCCCGATACAGACCATCCTTATAACTCCTCAATACACTAACTCATGTCAATATTCAGAGTGCAATAATCGATAAATCAATGATAAATTCGATGCATAATGAGAAATAAATACACAGCATCGAAAAGGAATTTCAATAAACATATAAGGCTCAAAGCGGGGTATTAATGGCAATTGATGCAATGTCATCACAAATATAAGTGAGTCCAATGAAAATGTTAATAACAAACCAGAAAGAATATTATGATATCAATAGATGAATAGGGTTTCGGAAGAAATCCCTTACCTCAATCCAAGCGCTGAAGCTAAAGACGCTCTCAACCAAATTCCTCAATATTAACCTAGGTTGGCAGAGTCATTTATCAGAACACTTATTCATACTACTACATTAAAATCTTAATATAGTTATCCATAGTGTACCCATTTCTCTACCCAGACATGATGAAACTCGGAGCGGTTTCCCACACGGCCAACCTACCCCGAAATTCATCACACTCCCCGAGACTCAGAAATATCCCAAAAATGTTCTAATCATTCATTAAACTTTATTTATAGCTTAATACAGCATATGGGATAGAAATATAATTTTTGATTATTTTCGAAATAAAAAATAATTTTCTTGAATACACTAAAACCAATAAATTGCCATAATTTCTTCTAGTTGGAAATTAAGGCTCATAATTTTTGTAACAGCTTTAAAATACTTAGAAAGATTATTGAAATTGAAATCAGAAATAAAAAAGGCATAAAAATATTTTAAAATTTTTCATTTTGTTAAATTCAATGTGATAGAGAAATGATTGCAAATGAACTCTAAAAATCACCAAATTTACGCTGAGTCTTTATTATACTATAAAAGTGTTACTGTAATTTTTTTCTAGAACATTTTTAGGGTTTAAAGGCTTCAAAAGAATTTTACCATTTTAAGCTTACAGAAAATATTAAAAATACATATGATCTCAGAAAGTTATAAAATTTTACCAGTAATTCTAGCATAGTCTCAGGTACTATAATATAAATTTTCACATTCTAATATTCACTATACGCTATCCAAAGTTCGTGCTAAGCCTAACGTTAAACTACATACACATACACACAGCACAGCACTTGCACAAAACTCACACAGCTACTGCCTCACGGCAGTAGCTTCTCTTCTTTGTTCCAACACACACTGCACTCACGGATACCCACACATATATACCCATATATGCACTTCATCACACTCCACTACACGGCTGCACTGTATGGTTCCCATCTCTCTCTCTCTCTCTAAACTTAAAACCCATTCCATGTCCCATCTTACATACACAAACAGCATGTATGTAATCACTTACCCATGCCCACTTCACACACAGTAACACTCACGCACGCACCACACACTTCTTTCAGGCTCACCAATCTTCATAAATCCCAGAACATACAAAACCAACACAGACACTCTCACTACACTCACAGTAACCATTACCTCACGGCCAATCACAAAACACTTCAGCCCCCTCTCTATACACCTGCAAAACATACACTACAGTCGCTTCTTCCTTCCACTCAAACACTCACATAACCCACCAAATCTCACGCAAAACTCTAACCCCCGGCAGCACTTATACGCACAATACCTGATTCTCATGCATCTCAAATACGCACGCACAAACTCATATATACACATACACAATATATAGAACAGACACAAGACGTCAGGCTATTTCCCTTCTCTATCTACCGATCTAAACCCACATACCCACATTCAAGGTATACTGCCTAGCGGCAGTTCAACCTTTCCACGGCCATCGACCCATTTATTCGTTCCATACCCACACCCCACAATTATATACCTAGGCAATACATCCTCACAGAGACCCATTTTCCTTCCCGTATTGTATATATACATTCACATAATAATATGGAAGTTTCATCTCAGAATAAACTTACCAAAACAACACACCTTTAGACCCATTATTCTCACGGCATCTCTCTCTCTCTTTCTGCCCTTGTACCTATGATACACATACATTCACACACCCACCTCACAGCCATAAATTCATCATCAAACACCAAAAAAAACAGACGCACGCATCTTCACAGCTAAAACCCAACACACCATTATACCAATATGCATTATACGGCACACAACCTCACAAACAGAAACCCATCACGCTCACAAACCCATATACATGCCGTTCCCCTTTAGCCCACTATATGTAAATGCATATATACTGAAAACTGAATGTAAGTTAACGATCTCTTACCTTATCGAAAAGTTTCGCCGCAATGAGTCCTTGATCTCTCTCTCTGCAGCCCTCTTTCTCCCGCTCTCTCTCTCTCTCTCTCTAGGTGTGCGACGGTTAGAGGGAGCCTTGACGGCTGCCCAAACTATTTAGCCTAAATATGGTCACAAGAAACCCTAGTTAGAAAATAAAGAACCCTACACACCATTTGTCGCTAAAACCTCCAACCTAATACTTATAAAAGAAATATGGTCCATAAAAAATATTTTCAATACGTGATGTGCTAGGAAAAATTATAAATGGTTGCTACGCCACTCCGTTTGCCAATTTGTCGCTAATCAGTACACCGTCACCAAAAAGTTCAATTGTCGCTAAAAAAATATCAATGCTTAAAATAAATTCATTGCTAAACTACATGCCGACGTTGAATAATAAAACATATTGTTGCTAAAATTATTTTCTAAAAATGTCGTTTACTATAACCTTCACTAAAGATTTTAATTAAATCTAGCTACCGCTGAATTATAACATATGGTTCCCAAAAATTTTGTCACTAAGAATCATAGTGTATAATGCTCACCAAATGGTCACTTAAGTCTAATAAATGATTAGTTGAGATTTTTACCAAAACTCCAACCTCAAATTTTGGGGCTGTTACAGGAATTAGGGTTCTAATTTGGATTCAAGAGGGAAATGCAAAAGGTGAATTAGGGTTCTACTTTGGAGTTCACCCAGAATGAAGATGAAGATGATAGAGTTTTTTTTACTAAAGTTACAATTTTTCCCTTCACTTTAGTCAATAAAGTGGAACATGATGCGCACATGATTACTTGAACGATTATTTTGGACGGCCGTTCGGTTTTGGAGCTATTTGCAATGATTTTGTCAACATCGGGGGACACTATTGCAAAAATTGTAAACACATGGAGCAAAGTGTAAATACCTGTAAACCTCAGGGGGACAGTTTTGTCATTAACCCTTATGCGTATCACGTGAAGGAGGAGGAAAAAAGTGAGTTGAGGGATTATTTTCCGGGGTTGGAAGTTATCCAGCCAGAGTTCTTGTTCTCATTCATGTCTCGATAGTACGTACTAGCTATGCATACTACTTCCCGAAATGAATTATTGGCATGCATGTGATGAAGTTAGACTTCTTCTATTGAACCGCTATATCAGTTGGTTGCGATACGAAAAGTCTCTCGCACTCAAGAAAGGTTAGCTTGTGCATGAGGGGCATATTTGCATATTGATGTTCTCGTACTTGGCTTATATTTGTCTTGAACTTGTTTATACTGTTTCATTATAGTTAGCGAGATCAAGTTAATATTTAGGTCTTGCTTGTCATTCTCGTATATGTTCTACAAGATTTCAAATCGTGCTCGATATGCTATTCTCGTTTCTTTTGAAGGCAAAATGTGAGCAGATGGTTGTATATGATACTCGATATGCTAAATTATTCTTAAGTACGTAGGTATCATCTGTTCAAGTGACTTGCATTTTTATACTAACCATTCATAATATAATCAATTCATGTTTGGACTTAAAACCACCGGATACCCTACTGAGCCATCAGGCTGACCCATTCTCGATACTTTTTTTTTCTAGGTTCGGAGTTGGAATATCTACCAAGGGACGAAGAGGATTACCTTGGTGAGGATCAAGAGTGTTACGCTGGGTGAGCAAAGTTTTAGTTATTCTTCTTTTGTTTTGGAGTGTAGCAGTTGTATAGGAGAGAGGTGGTCTGTAATATAATCTTGTGTTCATCCTTTTCACTTATGGACGACTGTAACATTTAAGCCATACTTTTGCTGTTTCTTTTGAGGTTTGTAGTAAAGCTCTGTTTATCCTTGAAGTATATATGTTAACCAGCTTGTTTAGCGTTGCAGCCCTTTCGAGGGGTGTGACATACCCAATGTCCCAACACTAGTGTTCTTGCCTACCATCATTACTACATACTAGAATATCATCTATATATACTAAGATTAAATCATTATATGATCTAAAAATATCATCCATTTTACGTTGGAAGATACTAGGTGCAGTCTTAAGGCCAAAAGGCATGACTAACCATTCATATAGGCCTTCAGGTGTAGTAAATGCTGTCCACTTAGTGTCTTCAGGCCACATTTTAATTTGATAAAAGCCTGATTTGCAATCAAATTTGCTAAAAACTTTATTGCCTTGAATTTTACTTAAAAGGAAGGTCTTATTAGGGATATTATAACTATCGTCTTTTATATTATCATTAAGTCTTTTGTAATTTATAACCATTCTACTTTTTCCTCTAAGTATTTCTGCATGATTTCTAACTATGAATGCTGCTGATCTATGAGGGCTATTACTGGGTCTAATTACCTTTAATTCAGTTAAATCTTTAATGTGCATTTTGAAATCATCTGTATCTAAACTACTTGCTTCTATATTGGCAGTTTTAACTATATAATCAGGATTTATAATGTCAAGTTTACCATATATTTTGTTTAAATCCCATCGTTTGATAGGATCTTCTCCTATAAAAAGTAGTCTTTCTTTTGCTTTAAGAATATCGTATTTGTTTGTAAAATAACTTATTAAATTATAGCTAACTTTTTCTCGGCTATAAATATCTAGGTCCGAATTTATGTTATAGTCATCTTCTAGGTCTGAAGTTTCTAAATCTTCTATTTGTAAACATTCATTTCCTATATCTATATTAGTTAAACAACAATTTGTTTTTCCGTTACTACAGTCTTCACATATTTTATTTTTGCCTTTTATATTAACATATTTCCCACCACGCTTCTGAGCGTACTCTGATGGAGTGTCAATGTTAATTGGTGTATGTGTGACATTTTGTGCTAATTGAATAAAGTCTTTAGTAATAGTTAAAGTGTTATTGTCGTTTATTAAAAAATTTATTCCTAAAATTATCTTTCCTTCTGAGTGTGCAATAGGTGCACAAAAGGCTTGTTTTAGATAATAAGGTTTGCTTTGTGTATTGCAAGGTGTAAGAAAAGTAATAGAGGCATTTGTAATATATTGAGAATAATGTATCGGGTATTTAAAAATCCTACTCCAACTATGGGTGTTTCGAATGTTTTAAGATAAGAAGGATTGATTAGATTAGGGTCTATAACTGTGATAGTACATCCAGTATCTATAATAGCGTTAGTCTCAACTAATTTATTATAATGTTTTACTTGTATTCTAGTAGTTATAAGATTATTGAATCTTGCTTGAGTGCAGAACTTTTCTATCTTAAAGTCTTGAATTTCTTGAATTAATTGTTTATTATCTCCTATGATTATTTTATCTGTATGTTGTTGGTTTATGGTTTCTTCTATTTGAATAATCTTTTGTTCTAAAAATTCTAGTCTTCTATTAACGTTTTTATCATAATACGTGTCTTTATTTGTATATGTTTCTCTAGGTTTGATAATGTCTATATTATATTTTTGTTTTATGCATTTTACGCATGCTTCTTTATAACATAACTCACACTTACATCTTACTTTAATTGCAGGATACCAAGTGCATATATAGCATGGTGTTGTGTCTATACCCTTTTCTATTTGCCATTGATGTATACATTCTTCTTCTAATGCCAATTGTTTAACTAAGGGTTTAAACATGAAATTGTATATTTCAGTATTTTTTAAAGAATTTATAAAGGTATCTAACTTATCGGTGGTTTCTACTGGAAGATTTTCTTCTTCTTCATCACTACTTATAGAAAGGTTGTCTTCTATATATTCATCTATAGATTTAATATTATATATACTTTCTATATCACTAAGGGTCTCGTCTATTTCTAAGAGATCTTCATTAGTATTATTGACTATCATAGCTTTAAAGTTATTGTTGTTATGTCTTCTAGGACAATTAGAACTTAAATGGTCTGGTTCTCCACACGAGTAACATGTGATTTTGTTTTTATATATTCTTCTAGTATCATATTTTTTAACATGTTTAGGGTTTAAGAAAGGTTTTCTAGCTTTGTTTTTTCTTAAATAGTATGTTTTTCTAGGTTTTTGGTATCTTTTGTAGGTTTTCCTATTGTACTTTGGTCTAGACTCTTCTTGACCATAGTGCTGTGGAGTATAAATTTCTTTGCAGAAACTAGTTTCGTTTTTCAATTGTCTGGCTATCTGTATATTAGTACATTTGGAAACTAATATTTCTATAACATGTTCAAAGATATTTCCTAAAGAAGGTGTCCACGTAGGGTTATTGTAGATCTTTTTAATTGTTTCATATATTTCTCTACCTAAAGCTCCTGGTAATTTATTTAGAAATTTATCTACTACGGCAGGACTATAAATATTTCCGCTTTGTGAGGCAAAATAATAGTATTCTTGCATGAACGGTTTTATACTATGCCAGCTATATAAATGTACTTGTTCTAGTTTTCTAGCTGCTTCAGCTTGTATTAGGGTGTCTCATGTATTAGGATTCCTTCCTGTTAAGATTAATTGTATAGTGTTTACAAAATTATAAGGATTGGGTCCTA
>JAVXUO010001176.1:0-15000 GCA_033065855.1 Escallonia rubra
TAATAAGCACCCGCATGGCATAACCTCCAAAAATAGTCTCCTTTGCAATCATTCCGTAACATTCTCCTGTACCTAATTTCGCGACGCCCTTATCAAGATCTCATCACGATGTCGATCAGCAATAATGTTGAACTGTCGAAGGTCTTTCGCTGGCTCCCAAGTTGCTCCCGTCTTCAGCAATTCTTCACTTGACCAAGCAACACCTTGTAAGTGAAAATCCTTGCCTTCACTTGAGTTTTCTCCTTTGCAATCAGTTTGTGACATTCTCATGTACCTAATTTCGCGACGCCCTCGTCAAGATCTCATCACGATGTCGATCAGCAATGATGTTAAACTGTCGAAGGTCTTCCGCTGGCTCCCAAGTTGCTCCCGTCTTCAGTAATTCTTCACTTGACCAAGCAACGCCTTGTTAGTGAAACTCCTTGCCTTCACTCGAGTTTACCGCTATGTACATACTTGGACACTTTCGCATAGGACTTGCCCTTGGCTGTCGGTGTCCTATGACTCTTCCTACGGTCTTGCATACCCACATAGTGAGGTGCTAATAAGCTCACATGAAAGACCGGTTGAATATTCGACTTCGGTGGCAGCTGCACCTTGTAGGATGACTTTCCAACCTTAACCATCACGGGAAAGGGCCTCTCGTACCTTCGCACAAGCCTCTTGTGCTCCTTCCTTAGGGTCTTGACCAACACCAAGTTCCCAAGGCTGTACCCTCTAGGCCGCCTTCTCGTATGATGCTCCCCCTTGTCTTGTTTGCAAGCAAGACAAGTTTTCTCGTTTCCCTTCTCTTACACCAAGTGTCTCTCCTTATACTTGGACACAATCGTCATTCCCTCCAACTTTTATGGTGCCATCCCACATGGTGCCACAGATGGTAGCTTGGCCTCCCGATCAAGCTTGATTCGTTAGTAGATCACGCAGCATGGCATCATTCTTCCCCTTGAGGATGCCCACCATCTCCTTTGGTTGCTCGACCAATGCCTCAACATGGTCTTCAATCTTGAGACTCGCCAAGTAAGTTCTCTAACCCTTCTTGGCTTTTTCCTCTTCGACTCTTTTTACTAGCCGCATACCCGATAGCCGCATAGATGAAAGAGTCTCGGTGCTAGATGTTCCCCCGAACATAGGCACCACACAAGCCGCGCCCTTTTCCATAATGTGCATTGCACTACTATAGGGCGACGCTAAGGCTTTCACTAGCCCTAAAAAATCAAGGCCTAGCATGACCTTGAAGTCATCCATTGTAGCCATTGAAAAGTCCATCAATCCTCTCCACGTACCAAGGCACATCTTAATATGTCGAACCATGCTTGTAGAGGCTTGGTCTTCAACCATCCTCCCCCGTCAACCACATTGAGGCCTAACCGCTCGCCCTCCTCCATAGTCATGAAGTTGCGAGTCCCCCTTAATCAACTAATACTTGTGCAAGCTTCCCATTTAACTTTACTTCCACATAGAGAAACCTTTGCTCGTCGAAGTTTGTCCATTACCCTTGGGAACTTGCGGCACATTCTTCATGTGGAGCGCATTAAAAACTTGGAATGAGTCTATGAGCACAGCCTCATGCTCAGACTCCCCCTTCTCCTCCACCAAGGTGTTAAGCTTGCCTTATTATGGGCAACCCTTTGCCCAATGCAGCCCTTCGCAAAAGAAGCACCCCTTAGGGCTGCGATTAGCACGTTTCTTGTGTAGCTTACCATGGCCTTTAGTTTTGCTCATGCTAGCATGGTTGCTCCCCTTGTGCCACGCCTTAGGACTTCTGCCGGCACCACTGGCATGGTTGCCTTTCGAAGCTTTGTCTACCCGCTTTGACTTTGGAGGGTTACCACTTCTGTCGCACTCCGTCCACAACTCCGCTACCGCTATGGATTCATTGACATCCTTCACGCCCCTACATTGAAGTTCCCTCTTGGCCCAATTTTGGAGGCCGTCGATGAAGTTGAAGAGGAGGTCTTCCTCCACTATATTCGGAATGTGAAGCATAAGGGTAGTAAATTCCTTCACGTATTCACTTATGTTACTGTTATGCCTCAACTCCTTTAATTTCCTTCTAGCTTCATAGGCTACATTTTTCGGATAGAACTGTCGTTTTATTTCCCGCTTAAAACTTCCCAACTATCTTTGGTGCATAACCCTTTTTATATATCACAATGTTTTCTACACCACCATAGAGTAAAAGTGTCTGTAAGATAGAGAGTGGCAGTTCTTACCTTCGTCGCCTCGTCCTGCGCCTTCAAAGTAACCATCCACGTGCCGTATGAAATTATCAAGCTCCTTGGTGTCTCGCTTGCCTTCAAACTCTTTAGGCTTTGGCCTGTCCACCCTTGGACTAGGAGTAGCAACCGCTCCCCCCCGATGGCCCTCTTGTACATTGTCGCGTCTTGCTTCGTCTCCTCTACACCAACCCTCATCATGTCTAGCTGTTCTTATAGATTAGTGAACAACTCCATGAACCTTGTGCGCATCTCATCTTGCGAATCTTTTACCCTCTTGAGAGACTCGAGTTCTTCTAAGACGTGCTCCTCGAACATCTGTAGATTTTGCTCGACCATCCTCACTCGATCCTTCACATCGCCCATCGCAATCTCCAAGTTACCCGTTTGGCCTTCCAAAGAAGCAAGAGCATCCCTCGACTTCTTTGGCCTTGACAACCCTTCTTCCCACTGGGTAGGGTAGTGAATCTCGCCCATGTTTCATGGCCATCTCTTCGGACATACCCTGTGAGACCCCGATCTTAATTAGCTACTAATCATTTTATTAAGTTTAAACATAAGTTTAAACATATTTATATTATTTGTCTGCATAAGATAAATATTAAAATTAAGTTATGGGCCCAAAATATAATTATGTAAAACTTTAGGTTTAAAAAGTAATTATGCAAAACTTGGGGTCAATTTCAAAATATCATAAGTTAGCTATAAAAGGTTAGTGGCATGTCACATGTGAGAGTGTGGAATAGAAGGATTTTGGTGTGCCACCTATGTTTGGTGGTGAGTAATCAAAGGAAAGAATAAAAAAAATGAAAGAAACCTAAGTGGATAAATTAAAAACAAGAGAGACATGTGTAAGACTTCCTTTAACCATTCGGCCATAAAGGAGAGTGTAAAAACAAAGATAAATTGAGGAAAGAAAATAAAATGGAGGAAGAAGGAGAAACAAAAAAGGAGAGGAAGGGAGGAAGAGAAGAAGGGAAGAAGGGAAGAAAGAAGGAGAGAGATTTGAATCAACCTTCTTGAATTGGCTTGGCCTAATTTATTTAAGGTAGGTTATCTTGTACTTTTAGGTTTTAAAAATGATTTTTGAGAAGTATTATGAGTAGTGAAATACTTATAAACTTGCTTGTAATGATCTTAAGTGAGATATGTTGTAAAACCTGCAAAACAATCATAAAAATGAGATAATCTTGGTGCCTAAAAATGTATAGTTTTTGTTAAGTTATGGGTTTGGTTATTTTATATGTTATACTAATACATGTCTAGAGTATACATACCAAAGTTCAGATTATTTCAAGCACTATTACTATGGTTTAAAATTTGTGGCTTGAAACATGTCATGTGAAACTATTGCTGGACAGATTCTAAAGTCTGTCTTTGGAAGGGCTTAACATGACCTTAAAATAATATTTTCGTTCCAAATAAAATACTGGGATATATATATATATATATATATATATATATATATATATATATATATATATATATATATATATATATATATATATTTAAGTCTAGTTTCCATAAATTGTTAGATTTTGTAAATTAAAGACTTATCCTGCTGCCAATAGAAATATTGGGCAGATTATGTAACCTAACCTAGCAGTTCTTTGTGTTGCTTAATGATGAATAACTAGGTAAATTTCAGGTCTTAAATGGACACTCAAATATCTACACAATAGTATAAGTATATATGAGTAGGGTACTTAAGGAAGAACATCAAATTATTTCTTGCTTGATTCCGAATTAGTTTGCGCATTAGAGATTATGTTACATGTTTGGCATGTGTTGTTGATAATATGGTAAATACGACTTGACAGGGGATTAAACATCTTTTAAGGTACTTGATGACATTTTGTTGACATCTGTACATGATTATGCGTAGGGTTAGTGACAAAAATGTCCCCTGAGGTTTACACGTATTTGCACTTTGCTCCCCGTGTTTACAACTTTTGCAATAGTGTCCCCCGACCTTGACAAAACCATTGCAAACACCTCCAAAACCAAACGGCCGTCCAAAATAATAGTGAAAGTAATCATGTGTGCATCATGTGCCACTTTTTTTTACTAAAGTGAAGGGAAAAATTGTAACTTCAGTAAAAAAAAACTCCATTAGCTTCATCTTCATTCTGGGTGGACTCCACGTGGAGCTACTCTTCTGTGCCGTAATTTCAAAGAACCCAGCTCCACCAAAGCAAACTATAATGGATGATTCAATGCCTGCTGATTCTTTGACTGGAGTAGTTCACAGAGAAGATGGAAATCCTCTTGGAATTCAATCTTAGCATCTGAAATTCTTTATTGATTTTAGTGGTCACCAGTTGGTTCCAGTTGAATTGATCGACTCCATAAGTTAGGAAAACCATAGCAGATTCAAGGTTGAGAAAGGTCAGGAAAATGGTGATTCGAAAGATGATGATTTGGGTCATGAAGTGCATGTGGAGAGAGACGCAGTACTTTCTAAATATGAGAATGCAGGGGAATGCAAAGTTGCAGTGTTTGAATCTATGAAAATAGAAGAAACTGAGAATTCTCTTGTTTTCCACACAAGAGAACTTGATTCTTTTGATGAACAAGTTGACAGGGACCAAGTGACTGAAACTCCATCCAAGAATATTGATGATGTTCATGAAAATGCAGTGGGAAGAATAGAGGAAGGGGGTTTAGATGCGAATAGAGGAAGGGGGTTCAGATGCACCTACAGGTAACCTGGTTTCCAAAATGTTAATTGTAGTTTTCTTTCGTAGTATATCATTATTTGGAAAATAGTTGCAGTGTTTGAAGAAGTAGCTGAATTGCAAAACAATGAACCTGAATTAGGATTCGAATGTTGTAAATGAAGAGCCACTCTTCTGTGCCGCAGTTTCATCGGAGTTGCATTTGTGGGGATTGAATCGATGGGGGGAGGGGAATTGTAACGCCCCGAAATTTCTGGAGCATTATCCGATCAATCTATCAAATCCTCCATTGCCCAATTAATTCAGTACTACTAATGATAACCCAACAACATTCAAATCAGAGCACTACAGTCCATCAACTAACTTAACAACCGTCTCAAAACAATGATAAAGTACTTAAATTATCAAATTACATAACGGTTCTCTAACAAGGCTCAAATAACAATGTTGTAAAAACATAATCTACTCTAAGATTTAAGCTCGTCCGTCCCCGAAATCTTACTGACGGTTATTTCCTGCAGAAAGGAACAGAAAAGGGAGTGAGCTTTTGAGAGCTCAGTAAGGTCGCTCAAAACTCAAATAAGAGTACCAACGATTTTATTTTTTTTTGGGAAAATTTAATATCAATGATAAAATGGAGAAAAATATTCTCAATTCAAAATTCAATGAATACGCTTTCAATTTCACTGAAGCAATGCGGATAATATTGAACATGAGTATGACGCAAAGCCACAAAGGCAGTGCGGGGTAACACTTAGCAAAGCCACACAGGCAGTGCTCACTAACAATAAGGTTGCATATGCATATGAACACTAGCCAGAGTGCAATAACAGACCATCCTTATATCACCCCCGATACAGACCATCCTTATAACTCCTCAATACACTAACTCATGTCAATATTCAGAGTGCAATAATCGATAAATCAATGATAAATTCGATGCATAATGAGAAATAAATACACAGCATCGAAAAGGAATTTCAATAAACATATAAGGCTCAAAGCGGGGTATTAATGGCAATTGATGCAATGTCATCACAAATATAAGTGAGTCCAATGAAAATGTTAATAACAAACCAGAAAGAATATTATGATATCAATAGATGAATAGGGTTTCGGAAGAAATCCCTTACCTCAATCCAAGCGCTGAAGCTAAAGACGCTCTCAACCAAATTCCTCAATATTAACCTAGGTTGGCAGAGTCATTTATCAGAACACTTATTCATACCACTACATTAAAATCTAAATATAATTATCTATAGCGTACCCATTTCTCTACCCAGACATGATGAAACTCGGAGCGGTTTCCCACACGGCCAACCTACCCCGAAATTCGTCACTCTCCCCGAAACTCAGAAATATTCCAAAAATGTTCTAATCATTCATTAAACATTATTTATAGTTTAATGTAGCATATGACATAAAAATATAATTTTTGATTATTTTCGAAATAAAAAATAATTTTCTTAAATACACTAAAACCAATAAATTGCCATAATTTCTTCTAGTTGGAAATTAAGGCTCATAATTTTTGTAACAGCTTTAAAATACTTATAAAGATTATTGAAATTGAAATCAGAAATAAAAAAGGCATAAAAATATTTTAAAATTTTTCATTTTGTTAAATTCAATGTGATAGAGAAATGATTGCAAATGAACTCTAAAAATCACCAAATTTACGCTGAGTCTTTATTATACTATAAAAGTGTTACTGTAATTTTTTTCTAGAACATTTTTAGGGTTTAAAGGCTTCAAAAGAATTTTACCATTTTAAGCTTACAGAAAATATTAAAAATACATATGATCTCAGAAAGTTATAAAATTTTACCAGTAATTCTAGCATAGTCTCAGGTACTATAATATAAATTTTCACATTCTAATATTCACTATACGCTATCCAAAGTTCGTGCTAAGCCTAACGTTAAACTACATACACATACACACAGCACAGCACTTGCACAAAACTCACACAGCTACTGCCTCACGGCAGTAGCTTCTCTTCTTTGTTCCAACACACACTGCACTCACGGATACCCACACATATATACCCATATATGCACTTCATCACACTCCACTACACGGCTGCACTGTATGGTTCCCATCTCTCTCTCTCTCTCTAAACTTAAAACCCATTCCATGTCCCATCTTACACACACAAACAGCCTGTATGTAATCACTTACCCATGCCCACTTCACACACAGTAACACTCACGCACGCACCACACACTTCTTTCAGGCTCACCAATCTTCATAAATCCCAGAACATACAAAACCAACACAGACACTCTCACTACACTCACAGTAACCATTACCTCACGGCCAATCACAAAACACTTCAGCCCCCTCTCTATACACCTGCAAAACATACACTACAGTCGCTTCTTCCTTCCACTCAAACACTCACATAACCCACCAAATCTCACGCAAAACTCTAACCCCCGGCAGCACTTATACGCACAATACCTGATTCTCATGCATCTCAAATACGCACGCACAAACTCATATATACACATACACAATATATAGAACAGACACAAGACGTCAGGCTATTTCCCTTCTCTATCTACCGATCTAAACCCACATACCCACATTCAAGGTATACTGCCTAGCGGCAGTTCAACCTTTCCACGGCCATCGACCCATTTATTCGTTCCATACCCACACCCCACAATTATATACCTAGGCAATACATCCTCACAGAGACCCATTTTCCTTCCCGTATTGTATATATACATTCACATAATAATATGGAAGTTTCATCTCAGAATAAACTTACCAAAACAACACACCTTTAGACCCATTATTCTCACGGCATCTCTCTCTCTCTGCCCTTGTACCTGTGATACATACACATTCACACACCCACCTCACAGCCATAAATTCATCATCAAACACCAAAAAAAACAGACGCACGCATCTTCACAGCTAAAACCCAACACACCATTATACCAATATGCATTATACGGCACACAACCTCACAAACAGAAACCCATCACGCTCACAAACCCATATACATGCCGTTCCCCTTTAGCCCACTATATGTAAATGCATATATACTGAAAACTGAATGTAAGTTAACGATCTCTTACCTTATCGAAAAGTTTCGCCGCAATGAGTCCTTGATCTCTCTCTCTGCAGCCCTCTTTCTCCCGCTCTCTCTCTCTCTCTCTCTAGGTGTGCGACGGTTAGAGGGAGCCTTGACGGCTGCCCAAACTATTTAGCCTAAATATGGTCACAAGAAACCCTAGTTAGAAAATAAAGAACCCTACACACCATTTGTCGCTAAAACCTCCAACCTAATACTTATAAAAGAAATATGGTCCATAAAAAATATTTTCAATACGTGATGTGCTAGGAAAAATTATAAATGGTTGCTACGCCACTCCGTTTGCCAATTTGTCGCTAATCAGTACACCGTCACCAAAAAGTTCAATTGTCGCTAAAAAAATATCAATGCTTAAAATAAATTCATTGCTAAACTACATGCCGACGTTGAATAATAAAACATATTGTTGCTAAAATTATTTTCTAAAAATGTCGTTTACTATAACCTTCACTAAAGATTTTAATTAAATCTAGCTACCGCTGAATTATAACATATGGTTCCCAAAAATTTTGTCACTAAGAATCATAGTGTATAATGCTCACCAAATGGTCACTTAAGTCTAATAAATGATTAGTTGAGATTTTTACCAAAACTCCAACCTCAAATTTTGGGGCTGTTACAGGAATTAGGGTTCTAATTTGGATTCAAGAGGGAAATGCAAAAGGTGAATTAGGGTTCTACTTTGGAGTTCACCCAGAATGAAGATGAAGATGATAGAGTTTTTTTTACTAAAGTTACAATTTTTCCCTTCACTTTAGTCAATAAAGTGGAACATGATGCGCACATGATTACTTGAACGATTATTTTGGACGGCCGTTCGGTTTTGGAGCTATTTGCAATGATTTTGTCAACATCGGGGGACACTATTGCAAAAATTGTAAACACATGGAGCAAAGTGTAAATACCTGTAAACCTCAGGGGGACAGTTTTGTCATTAACCCTTATGCGTATCACGTGAAGGAGGAGGAAAAAAGTGAGTTGAGGGATTATTTTCCGGGGTTGGAAGTTATCCAGCCAGAGTTCTTGTTCTCATTCATGTCTCGATAGTACGTACTAGCTATGCATACTACTTCCCGAAATGAATTATTGGCATGCATGTGATGAAGTTAGACTTCTTCTATTGAACCGCTATATCAGTTGGTTGCGATACGAAAAGTCTCTCGCACTCAAGAAAGGTTAGCTTGTGCATGAGGGGCATATTTGCATATTGATGTTCTCGTACTTGGCTTATATTTGTCTTGAACTTGTTTATACTGTTTCATTATAGTTAGCGAGATCAAGTTAATATTTAGGTCTTGCTTGTCATTCTCGTATATGTTCTACAAGATTTCAAATCGTGCTCGATATGCTATTCTCGTTTCTTTTGAAGGCAAAATGTGAGCAGATGGTTGTATATGATACTCGATATGCTAAATTATTCTTAAGTACGTAGGTATCATCTGTTCAAGTGACTTGCATTTTTATACTAACCATTCATAATATAATCAATTCATGTTTGGACTTAAAACCACCGGATACCCTACTGAGCCATCAGGCTGACCCATTCTCGATACTTTTTTTTTCTAGGTTCGGAGTTGGAATATCTACCAAGGGACGAAGAGGATTACCTTGGTGAGGATCAAGAGTGTTACGCTGGGTGAGCAAAGTTTTAGTTATTCTTCTTTTGTTTTGGAGTGTAGCAGTTGTATAGGAGAGAGGTGGTCTGTAATATAATCTTGTGTTCATCCTTTTCACTTATGGACGACTGTAACATTTAAGCCATACTTTTGCTGTTTCTTTTGAGGTTTGTAGTAAAGCTCTGTTTATCCTTGAAGTATATATGTTAACCAGCTTGTTTAGCGTTGCAGCCCTTTCGAGGGGTGTGACATACCCAATGTCCCAACACTAGTGTTCTTGCCTACCATCATTACTACATACTAGAATATCATCTATATATACTAAGATTAAATCATTATATGATCTAAAAATATCATCCATTTTACGTTGGAAGATACTAGGTGCAGTCTTAAGGCCAAAAGGCATGACTAACCATTCATATAGGCCTTCAGGTGTAGTAAATGCTGTCCACTTAGTGTCTTCAGGCCACATTTTAATTTGATAAAAGCCTGATTTGCAATCAAATTTGCTAAAAACTTTATTGCCTTGAATTTTACTTAAAAGGAAGGTCTTATTAGGGATATTATAACTATCGTCTTTTATATTATCATTAAGTCTTTTGTAATTTATAACCATTCTACTTTTTCCTCTAAGTATTTCTGCATGATTTCTAACTATGAATGCTGCTGATCTATGTGGGCTATTACTGGGTCTAATTACCTTTAATTCAGTTAATTCTTTAATGTGCATTTTGAAATCATCTGTGTCTAAGCTACTTGCTTCTATATTGGCAGTTTTAACTATATAATCAGGATTTATAATGTCAAGTTTACAATATATTTTATTTAAATCCCATCGTTTAATAGGATCTTCTCCTATAAAGGGTAGTCTTTCTATTGCTTTAAGAATATCGTTTTTATTTGTAAAATAACTTATTAAATTATAGCTAACCTTTTCTTGGCTATAAATATCTAGGTCTGATTTTATGTTATAGTCATCTTCTAGGTCTGAAGTTTCTAACTCTTCTATTTGTAAACATTCATTTCCTATATCTACATTGGTTAAACAACAATTTGTTTTTCCGTTACTACAGTCTTCACATATTTTATTTTTTCCTTTTAAATTAATATATTTCCCACCACGCTTCTGAGCGTACTCTGATGGAGTGTCAATGTTAATTGGTGTATGTGTGACATTTTGTGCTAATTGAATAAAGTCTTTAGTAATAGTTAAAGTGTTATTGTCGTTTATTAAAAAATTTATTCCTAAAATTATCTTTCCTTCTGAGTGTGCAATAGGTGCACAAAAGGCTTGTTTTAGATAATAAGGTTTGCTTTGTGTATTGCAAGGTGTAAGAAAAGTAATAGAGGCATTTGTAATATATTGAGAATAATGTATCGGGTATTTAAAAATCCTACTCCAACTATGGGTGTTTCGAATGTTTTAAGATAAGAAGGATTGATTAGATTAGGGTCTATAACTGTGATAGTACATCCAGTATCTATAATAGCGTTAGTCTCAACTAATTTATTATAATGTTTTACTTGTATTCTAGTAGTTATAAGATTATTGAATCTTGCTTGAGTGCAGAACTTTTCTATCTTAAAGTCTTGAATATCTTGAATTAATTGTTTATTATCTCCTATGATTATTTTATCTGTATGTTGCTGGTTTATGGTTTCTTCTATTTGAATAACCTTTTGTTCTAAAACCTCTAGTCTTCTATTAACGTTTTTATCATAATACGTGTCTTTATTTGTATTTGGTTCTCTAGGTTTGATAATGTCTATATTATATTTTTGTTTTATGCATTTTACGCATGCTTCTTTATAACATAACTCACACTTACATCTTACTTTAATTGCAGGATACCAAGTGCATATATAGCATGGTGTTGTGTCTATACCCTTTTCTATTTGCCATTGATGTATACATTCTTCTTCTAATGCTAATTGGTTAGCTAAGGGTTTAAACATGAAATTGTATATTTCTGTATTTTTTAAAGAATTTATAAAGGTATCTAACTTATCAGTGGTTTCTACTGGAAGATTTTCTTCTTTTTCATCACTACTTATAGAAAGGTTGTCTTCTATATATTCATCTATAGATTTAATATTATATATACTTTCTATATCACTAAGGGTCTCGTCTATTTCTAAGAGATCTTCATTAGTATTATTGACTATCATAGCTTTAAAGTTATTGTTGTTATGTCTTCTAGGACAATTAGAACTTAAATGGTCTGGTTCTCCACACGAGTAACATGTGATTTTGTTTTTATATATTCTTCTAGTATCATATTTTTTAACATGTTTAGGGTTTAAGAAAGGTTTTCTAGCTTTGTTTTTTCTTAAATAGTATGTTTTTCTAGGTTTTTGGTATCTTTTGTAGGTTTTCCTATTGTACTTTGGTCTAGACTCTTCTTGACCATAGTGCTGTGGAGTATAAATTTCTTTGCAGAAACTAGTTTCGTTTTTCAATTGTCTGGCTATCTGTATATTAGTACATTTGGAAACTAATATTTCTATAACATGTTCAAAGATGTTTCCTAAAGAAGGTATCCACGTAGGGTTATTATAGATCTTTTTAATTGTTTCATATATTTCTCTACCTAAAGCTCCTGGTAATTTATTTAGAAATTTATCTACTACAGTTGGACTATAAATATTGCCACTTTGTGAGGCAAAATAATAATATTCTTGCATGAAAGGTTTTATACTATGCCAGCTATATAAATGTACTTGTTCTAGTTTTCTAGCTGCTTCAGCTTGTATTAGGGTGTCTCATGTATTAGGATTCCTTCCTGTTAAGATTAATTGTATAGTGTTTACAAAATTATAAGGATTGGGTCCTAGGTCTGCCATTTGTTTTAAATCATCCGGAAATGCCTTTTGCCATTCTTCGAAGTTAGCCTTAGCTATAGGACCTAAAAATTGTATCATGTATCTTATCATTTCTTCTTCTGTTTCTAAATTATCAGATTGTTTAGTTAGAAAGTTTGCTACTACTGCATCTTTCCATACTTGTATATAATTATTTCTTTGTTGAGGATCTACAGCTGTTATGTTTAAAATAAAAGGTTCTGCTGCCTTTTGGATTTTAAAGTTTTGTTCTAAAGGATGTCGTTTACCTCTAGGTCTATAATTAGGTCTTTCAGATTTGTTATTATCAATGTTTGCACTATTTCTAGGTATGTTACCATAAGGATAATGTGGTTTTACATGTGGTTGAGTAGTATAAAATCTACCTCCATCATTGTTTCTATTATTTGAACTTTCACCTTCTTCCATAAGAACGTAAGGTACTTCATTCATTAAATTAAATTTTACATTGTTTGTGGTAATTTGTGTATCTATAGAATTTGTTTCATATAGTTCTATGTTTATACTTTCTTCTAATTTAAGGCTATCTGTTTCAGAAGAATCTAATATATTATCTATTTCTTCTATTATTAACTTATTATTTTTTTCTAGAATTTTTTCTTCTTGTCTGATCTTTTCTATTTCTTCTAGAGCATTGTTAATTTTCTGGTCTAATTCTATTTTATAATTTGTTTCAGGTTGTGATGCATCTATACCGGGAGGTTTAATAGGAGGCTTAAAGCTTAAGTCTAGTTCTTTTAGGCTTTCTGGGATTTGTATTGTATTTTTAGATTGTGTTGTAAATTCAGGTTGATTGAATATATTTAGACTATCTTCTTCTTCTGTAAGACGCATAAACTCATGTAATTGTTCTACACTTATTCATTTTCCTATGAAAGTAGTTCCTACTGCTTGATTTAGAATTTTTATATCTAAGTTTTTTAGGATATCAAAGTCTTTGTAGCTATACATGTTCTACTTCTTCTGGAATGTCTTGGTCTTCTTGGTTGGTGTTCGCTTCTATATAATTGGTAAATCTAACTGACATTCTACCTGATGCATTTCTATACCAAAAGTTATCTGTGGGTATTATACTATTATTAGAGCTAGTTTTTAGTAGTTTATCTACTTGCCACTCTTGTCCAGAATTTTCTAATGAATCAACTCTATAAGGAGGTAGGAGTCTAATTCCTCTATTTATAATAAATTTAGATGTATCTTATATAGTTAACTTATATCCGACTTGACTATTTTGTGTTAATTTTCCTATAAATGTGGTGCAAATTAAAAGATTTTTACCTTGTTGAAAATCTTCATAACCTTTTGTCATAATCTTAATTTTAATGTTTTTTGCAAAATCTCTAGTATTTATACAAAAATCTGGTGCGCAGTAGAATAAGCCACCATTGTTGTTCATATCAACTTCTATAGCTCCTATTATAGCTTGTTCACTAGAAAATCTGTCGTCTATTATGGCTAAAAATATTTTAGCTCCTGTATCTCTTCTAGTTAAACCTTTTATTCCTATGACAATTAAGCCTATATGTGTTAAATTAAAATTTCCTCTGATTAATTCATTTTCAGAGTCAAGGTGTATTAAGTTTACACTAGCTATATCTTCTCCTACACATCTGTTTTGTGTTTCTCTATAATGCATAAATAGTCTTGTTTGACTTAGTTGAGAATGATGTTGATATAAAATTTGTGGGGATATTAAATCTAGTCTGTTTTGTCTAAATTGTTCAATTTGTCTATCTATATCTATTATCTGTTCTAACGAAACTATAGGGGCTGAAGGTGTTCTAAAAAGTCTAAGAATTCTATTTCCCATTGTATTTTCATTACGTCTTCTGGTTTCAGTGGCTAAAACTTCTGTTCTATTTCTATCTTCTATATTTCCTCTTCCTAAGATATGACTATTGTTTCTTATCATAGACTAAAAATTTTAAATTGTTTTGTATTTTAAACTTCTTTGTAGGTTTATCTACGGTTATATTATCTATTTTTTTGCACAAATTTTCTATATCTATATTTGTTTCTGTTTTAGGTTGACCAAGATGTAAATCCATTTTAAGTGTTAAATTGTTTATCTTTTCTAAACTTTTTATTAGTAACATTATAATAACATTATTTTGTTTTCTATTAGTTAGATCGTTTGGAGTTCCTAAGGTGTTTTTAGTAATGCCTTCTGATGGAAATAAGTAATTGGATTCGTCTAAGATAACTTGTTTATAGTCTAAATTAGCTTCATAATTTTTGGAGGTACTCATTTATATTCTATTCCTTGTATTTTAAAATAATGTTTTAAGTTTTCTTCTAACTTATTTGTTTGTTTTTCTAATTTTTCTATTATTATTTTAAATTTATCTAATTCTTGTTTATATTTTATAGACTGTTTATTTAGTTTTTCTAAAAGGACTTCTATTTTTGTTTCACTCTGTTTTGATTTTTCTGTAGACTGTTTAAAAACATCTCTCATATAATCTAAATTTTCTCTAATTGTTTTTAAACTCTTAGTATCTGTTTGAAGATTTAAATATTCT